>CM062818.1:647438320-647681170 GCA_031772625.1 Pinus tabuliformis | reverse complement strand
ATGGTGGATCAAGAGTTACATGAAAAAGTGAAACTAGTCAAAACTGGGCGAATTTCTGAGCTGTACAGTGAAAAATAGGCAAAAATCATCTATGCGCCGCGCCTGATTCTCTATGCGTCATGCCACTTTGGAGCTGATTTTGAGGCCCTTCCCGGAGTCCAAATTGAGCCCAAGATAGCTTGTTGGAAAGCACTACCTATCTACTTTCCAACCCAAGTGGAATTTCTGAATTTCGATGTCATTTACCCCTCCAAAACTTCAATCTCCCAAGACTGCTTCCTGTGTGTCAAAATAAGGGCAGTGAGGTCATTTTTTGAGTGTTTTTGACCTCTTGAGGGCTCAAAACCTGCCTAAATTTCTTGGCCATGCACAAGCAACAATAAATTTCATGCCCAATCCAAAAATGTAAAGTTTTTGAGATTTGGAGCCCTCTAGCAAAAGTGAACGCCATGTGGCGCGGCGCATATGGAGGCAAAACCTGTTTTTAGTGCAAAAAATTTCAAAATGCCAAAAATTGCTCCAAATTTCTTGAAATTTGGGCTGTACCTTCTTCATCAAGAGTTATGATGGGCCAAGGATGCCTCGGCCGATATCCGGAGTCGATCATGCTCTTTTTGCCTCTTTTTCCTTTTTGATGTCTTCCTTAGTTTTGCCTTTAAGTTTCTTATTCGTGACTTGAAAACCTTGTTCCGTGCCATGTAGTGGAAAGCCATGTGTCTCAGCAATTCTTTATCCCTATCAGCTCTGTTCAGCAATCTCTTTGACCTCATATCACTCATCTCACTTTGTAGAGTGCCTAGCAAACTTTTCTGCCCCCTTCGATTCAAGGATCTTGACTGAGATATCACTTTGATTTGAAGGCTGATAATTAATCTGCTTTGGAATACCTTGATCATAAATTTGCTGGCCCAAGTAATTAATATTCTGAGAATGGCAACCCAATATCTGAGGCAAAATTTGACTAGAGGCATAAGAACGTACCTGGCCTAAAGGCTGTCCTTGAAAGATGAGTGTGCCTGTTGTGTGAATTGAGTAAGAAATTGGTTATTACTCTGTGACTTCCCTTGACTAGCTAACTCTACATGTGAACCAGATGGAGATTGCATTTGATTGCCTGATTGTGTTTGCATCAAGCTTTGATTCCGTGCCTCAAACTGATTTCTTAGCTGTACATGCAACTGATTCGTGGCTGAAGGTGCCTTTGTCAACAATGGATCATTGCCTTGAAGAACAGAGGATGGTGTTTGATTAAAATTGATTTCCTTACTTCATTGGCAAAGACAGCCTTGATATCATTTTTGGATATGGGGAATAAGGGGTTTAAGGAATAGTATTTAGGCTCTTTGGGACAACAATTAGGGTTTAGGAACATGTAGCTAGGGTTTGGGATAATGAGAATTAGGGATATAGGGTTAATGAGAATTAGGGATATGGAAATGGGGAATGGGTTTATGAAACTAGAGAATAAATCAGGGAGGGAGTGGTGAAGTGGACTTGACAACAAAAACTCAAACTGCAAACCCTAAGCAATTGTTTTTGAGGAAAAATTGCAAGGAGGTAGGGTTTGAAAAATTTCTTACTAAATCACCATAAACACGAAGGTAACTCATTCATTGGTCATGGGAGAAGTGTTAACTTACTTGAACACAAGAATATTGAGCACATTTTGCAATTTGGGAGAGTTTGTGAGTGAAATCAGGCTTCCAGCTCTATGCGCCATGCCACAAACCCAATGCGTCGCGCCACCAAACCCTATGCGTAGTGAATTTTGCAGGAGACTTTTGGAGGCCTTCCCGGTGTCCAAATTGGGCATGGGATAGCTCGTTGGAAATTTATTTGAGCTTACTTTCCAAAAAAACTTGAATTTGCAATTTGGAGTTTATTTTCCCTGCCAAAAAGCAAATATCCCAAGACTGGTCAAAATGTGCCAAATGAGGCTGCCTCAAGGCAGAGTGCTATTACAGTCAACTTTTGAAGATTTTCCGCAACTCCAAATTGAGCTCATGATAGCTCATTGGAAAAATATTTGTGTCTAGTTATCATTTGACTCATCAAGCAAGTCATTTGGCCAACCAATCTAGGAGAAAACTTGATTTTACCAAGGTCACTTTAGAGGTGCATCAATTCTCCCGAGGCAACTGTATGTTTGACATTTCTCTAAAACCATGACACCTGTGTAAAAAGTGAAAGAGTTTTTTCTTCCTTGGCCCATTTTGGACTTAAACCTCTCTCATTTTTTCCAAATGCATCTTTTCTTGCTCAGAATCATCATTTGAGTAAAACCTACCTCAATGTGTGGAACAGGGGATTTGTCGAAATGAAGCGAAATGAAGGGGATAAGGGGCTTCTAAATTCTTGAGAAAATTTTGGGAAGTAGGGAGGGATGTTAGGAAGCAAGATAAAGTGGAATTTCCAAGATTGAGTGAGGGGAAGGGGTCAAAAAGGGCTAAACACAGGCCCAACCTAGGAAATTGTCAAGTTGTAGCAAGAAACTACGGTTTGTGCAAAAATGAGGAATTTGGGGGATCTGAGTGATGGGAAGTGTTTAATAAGGTACATTAAGAACAGGGGAAGGTGTATGAACATCAGGATACAAGTTTTGCTGATGATTTGACCATCCAAGAGAAATTACCTTCAAAACCCTAGGAGAGGGAAATGAACTTTACCTAGGCGCAATTGAAGCATGAACAAGGTGTAAACTGACCCAGTGGAACTTGACATGATGATGACAATCCTCTGAATGATGGTACACTCAGTTGAATGGTGACATGGACCATCATTTGGACAACTTTGAAAGGAGTAAAATCAAACCCTAGACCCAATACCTAGTGACCAAATTTTGCTTGAAGACTCACTAAAATGAGAAAATTTGACGTTGACACCTTAAAATCACTTTGTAAGAGCATGTTTGATCACTGGAGGAAGGCTGCAAAGACTAACACTAACATTGGCTCCAATGGGGATGGTAGCTCCTTGGAGGTGCCAAGAACGGCAGATCTTTGGGAAAGCAGACCAGTACCTTCATCCATTGGGCTATGGAGTTCATTATTTAGAGAAATCCACACAAGACTTTTGACTCAATTTATTTGACTGAAACTTGACTCAATAACAAGACTGAAAACTGACTCGCAAATAACTCAAACATCTAACACACCAAAACTGAAATCAGACCTTCAGTTTTAACTAAAACTATGTTGAAACTGACTAGAATGACTCAAGACCTATTTAACACAAGTACTTACAAATATTTTTAAATGGCAGTAGACCATCGAGATTTGAGGACTTCAAATCATGATGAAAACCAATTGCCTACTAATGGAATAATTACAATCATGTGTAGTGTGTCTTCCAATGTAACCAATCAAGTAGATGCCTCCTTGATTGATTCTCCTGATTAGATCTTCTGGTCAACAATAGATATTGGTAACTGGGCATCCAAAAACATAATTGACCATGATCTCCTTCATCACTGAATACTGCAATAATCACCTTCACTACGGACTGCAACAGATTTGCCAGAGGATCTTGAAAAACATGAAGATTTACCTCCTGCTGAAGAAACAAGGTGTCTTTTTCCTTTGATTCTGATCTTCCTTCATAATGTACTTCAGTAAAAGTATGTTCCTAGTCCTCAAAAAATTCTGAACAAGAAGATGAGCAGATCTCCTCTTGGAAAAACATTTCAAAACATGAGACATATGAAGAAGAATCTGAAAGGTAGTCGTGAATGTTCTGATCTTCTGTAGTCTGAATATATTTTTGATCATCTTCATATGATATAACAGCCAGGTTATCATGTTCCTCATTACATTCATCAATCATAAGAAAAGAAACTTCTGATGGTTCTTGATACTCAAACATGACATTTCTATCATTTACCAACGATTCATCCAAGGAAACTTTTTCACGTACTTGAACGAAGATCTCATCTTTTTTTTCATAGAGGGAATGAACTACCTCCTCATGAAGATCTAGTTCTGGTGAGATGAGAGCATTTAGGTCTGTAACTTTGTTTTCTTCATTTGAGACAGCCTCAACAATGCAACTCTCTTTTATGAGATCCAGAACAACATGTTTTTCCTCATCACAATCTGTCTCTCGATCTGATTTATCATCATCATTATCTGAGATTGGAACATCATTTTCCTGCGTATCATCTTTTATTTCAACCAGATCTGAAATAAAACTTCTTCTCTCATCATTTTCAGCAATATGGAAATCTTCAACCTGCTGATCTTGATAAGTATCCTCTAAGATTTCTGTATGCTGCTGAAACGAATTTTCATGCAATGCTTCCATGATTTCTCCATCCATCAATTCATTATCTCCGTAAAAATTCTCAAGATCTTCAATGAAACTACTAACGTGTTCACAACAATTCTGCACTAATATTAAGGATGGACAAGATTCTTTATACCTTTCAAAGAATATTGTATGAAAATCTTTTAGACAATAAATAGAAGTAGGTGGCAAACTTTCATACCAAGATCGGGCTTCATCTTCGAGAGTAGCCATAAACATTTTCATCAAACAGTATTCAGGAAAAGCGATCTTTAATTTATGCACATGAATGTGAAATTTCACCAGATGAAGAGTAGCGTCATTACCTTCCACATTTCTGAACATAGGCAAATTCTGAAGCCAATCCATCTTGGGCATTTTTTTCAGAAAACCTGGGATGTGATCTCGGCTCATAGGAGCATATCTTCTTGCAACCCGTTCCATCTTGAAAATCTTAAAGTTACTAATCTTCCTGCAGTGGAGTCACCATGAAGCATTGATCTCTGGATTTTTTAGTGAATGAAGTCGCCAATGAATGATTTCAGCCTTGCTCTGTCTGATCATTGTCCACCATCAATAATCAGATCTAAACTGGATACATGTACTGGGGTGATCTTTTAGATCAGATGTTCAGTTTCTAAACTAGATCGGAGATTGACTAAAGCAGCTTTCATCTACTTTTGCTAATTCAAAGCAAGAGCGTTTCGAAGGCTACCTAGCTAACTTCAGGTTCCGTCTATAGTCTACAAAGCCAAACAATGAAAATAAACTTTCTTCCCCAGTGGAGTCGCCACTATGTTAGAGCCTAGATTTGCCTCAGGCTGAAAAGGCAAGGTTCTAGGTCCACATCAAACCACGCTCAGCCTCGTAGCTAGCCCTACGAGGACAGGAGAGGGCTCTCTCCGGGTCAATCTCAGTGAAAGATAATCAATCGGGTTGAAGATGACTGAAATACAAACTAATTTTAGGCTAGGTATGAAGTGCAAGGATTTGATTTGATTTTTTGGGGGTTTTTGTTGGAAAAAGGGAAAGGCAAATTTGGGTCCGGGGATGAGGCCTAGTTTTTGCAGAGTTTTGATTGGGGCAAGGAAGGCAATCATTTTGATGCTTTTGATTGAATGAATGGATGGATCAGACTGGTGAGGGGCTAATGAGGGCAAGAGTGTCTCAAGAGTCCTCCTCAAACAGATGAAAACATGTAAAATTAAACAAAATTTCAAGGCAGAGTAGAGCAGTCCAATGAATTCTACCTCAATCACTCATTTTTTTAATTTCAGAAGAAAAGAGAAGGGAAAATGATACACATAAACATCAATGAACTTACAATTACTTAGAGAAAAACACCATCAAAACACAGAGCCACATGGATCCCAACAAGTGCTTCAAAACCCTGGTCTTTCCTTAGCCAAAAATGTAGAAATGAAATGTACAATGGAGTGCCAAGCAATCCCAAGTATCCAACCCTGAAAATGACTCAGAAAATACATGATATAGACTAGCTCAACCCATTCCCATGCCTCTAGGGGTGGAGCTCATCATTCTAGGAGCTGTTTCAACCAATTCTAAACAAAGCACTAAAATCTAGGCAATCAAACAACTTGCCTCTATATGGTAGGAAACTGATTCATTCATTTAATTTTGACTTTTTAGTGAATGAATCCTCTAGAAAAAGTAAATATGTACCAAAATTACATCATGGTTATGAAATTACATCATGGTGGATCAAGAGTTACATGAAAAAGTGAAACTAGTCAAAACTGGGCGAATTTCTGAGCTGTACAGTGAAAAATAGGCAAAAATCCTCTATGCGTCGCGCCACTTTGGAGCTGATTTTGAGGCCCTTCCCAGAGTCCAAATTGAGCCCAAGATATCTTGTTCAAAATCCCTACCTGTCTACTTTCCAACCCAAGTGGAATTTCTGAATTTGGATGTCATTTGCCCCTCCAAAATTTCAATCTCCCAAGACTGCTTCCTGTGTGTCAAAATAAGGATAGTGAGGTCATTTTTTGAGTGTTTTTGACCTCTTGAGGGCTCAAAACCTGCCCAAATTTCTTGGCCATGCACAAGAAACCATAATTTTTCATGCCAATTCCAAAAATGTAAAGTTTTTGAGATTTGGAGCCCTCTAGCAAAAGCGAGCGCCACATGGCGCGGTGCATAGGGAGGCAAAACATGTTTTTTAGTGCAAAAAATTTCAAAATGCCAAAAATTGCTCCAAATTTCTTGAAATTTGGGTTGTACCTTCTTCGTCAAGAGCTATGATGGGTGAAGGATGCCTCAGCCAATATCCGAAGTCGATCATGCTCCTTTTGCCTCTTTTTCCTTTTTGATGCCTTCCTTAGTTTTTCCTTTAAGTTTCTTATTCGTGCCTTGCAAACCTTGTTTCGTGCCATGTAGTGGAAAGCCATGTGTCTTAGCAATGCTTTGTCCCTATCAGCCCTATTCAGTAGTCTCTTTGACCTCATATCACTCATCTCACTTTGTAGAGTGCCTAGCAAATGTTTCTGCCCCTTCGATTCAAGGATCTTGACTGAGATATCACTTTGATTTGAAGGCTGATAATTAATCTACTTTGGAATACCTTGATCATAAATTTGCTGGCCCAAGTAATTAATATTCTGAGAATGGCAACCCGATATCTGAGGCAAAATTTGACTAGAGGCAGAAGACTATACCTAGCCTAAAGGCTGTCCTTGAAAGATGAGTGTGCCTGTTGTGTGAATTGAGTAAGAAATTGGTTATTACTCTGTGACTGCCCCTGACTAGCTAACTCTACATGTGAACCAGATGGAGATTGCATTTGATTGCCTGATTGTGTTTGCATCAAGCTTTGATTCCGTGCCTCAAACTGATTTCTTAGTTGTACATGCAACTGATTCGTGGCTGAAGGTGCCTTTGTCAACAATGGATCATTGCCTTGAAGAACAGAGGATGGTGTTTGATTAAAATTGATTTCCTTACTTCATTGGCAAAGACAGCCTTGATGTCATTTTTGGATATGGGGAATAAGGGGTTTAAGGAATAGTATTTAGGCTCTTTGGGACAACAATTAGGGTTTAGGAACATGTAGCTAGGGTTTGGGATAATGAGAATTAGGAATATAGGGTTAATGAGAATTAGGGATATGGAGTTGGGGAATGGGTTTATGAAACTAGAGAATAAATCAGGGAGGGAGTGGTGAAGTGGACTTAACAACAAAAACTCAAACTACAAACCCTAAGCAATTGTTTTTGAGGAAAAATTGCAAGGAGGTAGGGTTTGAAAAATTTCTTACTAAATCACCATAAACACCAAGGTAACTCATTCATTGGTCATGGGAGAAGTGTTAAATTACTTGAACACAAGAATATTGAGCACATTTTGCAATTTGGGAGAGTTTGTGAGTGAAATCAGGCTTCCAGCTCTATGCGCCATGCCACAAACCCAATGCGTCGCGCCACCAAACCCTATGCATAGTGAATTTTGCAGGAGACTTTTGGAGGCCTTCCTGGTGTCCAAATTGGGAGCGGGATAGCTCGTTGGAAAGGTCTTTGAGTCTACTTTCTAACCCATTTAGAATTTTTAAATTTGGTGTTTACTTGCCCTGTCAAAAAGCAAATCTCCAAAAACTGGTCAAAATGTGCCAAATGAGGCTGCCTTAAGGCAGAGTGCTGTTGCAGTCAACTTTTGAGGATGTTCCTCAACTCCAAATTGAGCTCATGATAGCACATTGGAAATATCTTTGTGTCTAGTTATCATTTGACTCATCAAGCAAGTTATTTGGCCAACCAAGCTAGGAGAAAACGTGATTTTCCCAAGGTCACTTCAGAGGTGCATCAATTCTCCCGAGGCAACTGTATTTTTGACATTTCTCTAAAACCATGACACCTGTTTCAGTTTTTCCCTATTGTGGACAAAAAACTCTCTCAATTTTTTTAAATTCATCTTTTCTTGCTCATAAGCATCATTTGAGTAAAACCTACCCCGATGTGTGGAACAGGGGATTTGTCGAAATGAAGCGAAATGAAGGGGATAAGGGGCTTCTAAATTCTTGAGAAAATTTTGGGAAGTAGGGAGGGATGTTAGGAAGCAGGGGAAAGTGGAATTTCAAATATTGAGTGAGGGGAAGGGGTCCAAAAGGGCTAAACACAAGCCCAACCTAGGAAATTGTCAAGTTGTAGCAAGAAACTAGGGTTTGTGCAAAAATGAGGAATTTGGGGGATCTGAGTGATGGGAAGTGTTTAATAAGGTACATTAAGGATAGGGGAAGGTGTATGAACATCAGGATATAAGTTTTACTGATGATTTGACCATCCAAGAGAAATTACTTTCAAAACCCTAGGAGAGGGAAATGAACTTTACCTACGTTCAACTGAAGCATGAACAAGGTGTAAACTGACCCAGTGGAACTTGACATGATGATGACAATCCTCTGAATGATGGTACACTCAGCTGAATGGTGACATGGACCATCATTTGGACAACTTTGAAAGGAGTAAAATCAAACCCTAGACCCAATACCTAGTGACCAAATTTTGCTTGAAGACTCACTGAAATGAGAAAATTTGACGTTGACACCTTAAAATCACTTTGTAAGAGCATGTTTGATCACTGGAGGAAGGCTACAAAGATTGACACTAACACGACTGATCCACGACACAATTGCCGAACCCAACCCAAAACAACACCCAGAAGTACTATTCCTATCTGAAGCACAACTTGCCCAATCTTTATTCCGAATAAATAAATTAATAATTTTTTTTTATTATAATTAGTAAATTATATACATATTCTTTGTTACTAGTAAGTTAATTCATTTATGTTATAAGAATTATTAATAATAATGAATCACTCAAATCACAAAAATATTATTAAATAAATAAAACCTATTAAAATAAATAAATTTCTATTATATTTTATTTTATTCATAATAATAATAATAATATCATTTTTTTATATAAATGTTTAAGACCTAAATTTTTATTTATTTATTATAAAAATTTAATACTATTTATTAACTAATAAATATAAAAAAATAATATTATTATTAATAATTATTTATTTATTTGTTAATACATAAATAATTAATTATTAACTAATAAATATAAAAATAAATAATATTATTGGTAATAATTAATTATTTATTAATTAATAAATAAATAATAATTTATTAATAAAATAAATTACAGTAGAAATTTATTTATTTTATTTGGTTTTATTGATATTAGTGATCATTTATTATTAATAATTCTTATAGAATAAATGAATTAACTTACTAGGAACAAAGAATATGTATATAAATTTACTAATAATAAAAATAAATTTATTAATTTATTTATTCGAAAAATAGATATTATAATTTTAGATTGAAAAAGATATAAAATTATTAATTTATTACATTTTAAATGATATAGTTTTATTAAATTAATAGAATTAATTAATTAATTATTTTGATGATTTAAGTTTTTGTTATTAATAAAATCTATTGATTTAAATAAAATAAAAAACAATTAATAAACTATTTTAATTTTCTTCATGTAAATATAAATTTATTTTCGTGTAGATTTAGGTTTAGTTTTTTGGAAATTAATTGGCTTTTTGGTTTTTTATTTTTATGCATTAGTATTTATCTCGTGCTCATCGGTAAGCTTCTTCAATCTATCACTCAAGATTTTTGTCCTGAAGATGGATCCCTGTTGAGATTCGAAACATCGACATGATTCAAATATTACTATGGATGATCTGAATCACAAATTTCCATACCACATTCATTCTTGGAATATGGAACGGGGGTGAATGGCTGAAGAGAGATTTGGCTCAGCCATTCTATGGTCGGGTGGAACGTGGTAGTCCCATCCCAAGTTTGGATTTTGCATCGTCAATATGAGGTTATTTCTCGTTGTATTTCTATGAGTATTATACATGTTTAGATGTGGATCATATGCATGTGATTTCCTTGGTATTTATGTTGCTAAATTGTTGGTTATGTATATGTTTTATGATTGTGGCTATGTATGGCTCTCATAATGGTTTTACTTGTAAATGAATGAACAATGTATCTATGACCTAATAGGTGATAATGCAACAAATGATATAAGGGAATAATGCTTCATAGCAATTATAAGATAAATATGAGATCTGTATGCTTAAATCTATTGTTTATGCATGTAGATTACATACTTGTGATATGTTTGATGAAATTCATGTCATGGCTAGTAGGGTCCGGTTAAGGGATTGTTTTGTAGGTTTTAACCCCATACAGAAATTACCGGCATACAAATTCTAAAACATAGAAAATAAACACTGTGAGAGCATAACACATAAAACATGTATACACAGATATTTTCCCCTGGATTTCAAAACCGGGACTACCATCTTGATTTTCTCATTATGTTCCTTTCAATGTTACAATACATATTTATAGATGTCGAAGCATCCAATACCATGGACCAAAAACCATCGCGTCCAAAACAATGGACCAAAAACCATCGCGTCCAAAACCATGTGCGAAAACCATGCACAAAACCATAGGTAGGCCTGCCCAACCTAATATAGGGTCCAATTTTTTTTTTGCCTGGGGCGCTGCCCCGGACCCCGTAGAGGGGGGCTACCTGCCCCCCTCAAACCCCCTATGATCCCCCCACTCCGTCCCCCATCTAACACCCCAGTTAACTACATAGGCTAGTTGTAGAAGGAATATAACACAACCCAAAATTTCCGCACTTGTTGTTTTCTTTCCATAGGGGGCCATAGGAGAGCTTAGTCATTTATCCAGCCCTGCAACACCCATTGTTTCTCTACACCAAGAGAACTTCTCAGAGCTCACAGATTTTGTCAATGCATCTGCAGTATTCTTCAAAGTGTCCACCTTTATTAGCAACACCTTTTTGTCTTCTATCATATCCCTCACAAAGTGATACTGAACATCAATGTGCTTTGTCTTTGAATTGTAAGTAGGGTTCTTTGCCAATAAAATTGCAGTTTGGCTGTCACAGTCTATCCTTATAGCTCCCTGTACTAACCCCATACTTGAACACAATCTCTGCAACCAAACTGCTTCCTTGCTTACATGAGTGGTTGCCATGTATTCTGCCTCTGTGGTTGATAGTGACAATACAGATTGTTTCTTACTCATCCAACTGACTGCACCTCCAAATAGGTTAAAAACATACCCACTTGTAGATCTTCTTTGATCCAAATCTTCAACCCAGCCTGCATCAAAAAAGCCAAGAATATCCAAAACTTTGTCCAATCCTGGGCTTCCTTGGTAGCATAAACCATAATCACTAGTGCCACATAAATAACTGAAAACCCGCTTCACTGTTGTCCAATGCTCCTTTCATGGTTTTGACATAAACTTTCTCAATATTCCCATTGCATGTGCAATTTCTGGTCTAGTACAGACCATCGCAAACATCAGGATATCGACTACACTTGCATATGGAACACGAGACATGTCGTCTTCCTCTTCTTGTGTCTTGGTACATTGTTCAAAAGATAACTTTACACCTACAGGAATAGGAACCTTCACTGGTTTACTATCCTGCATATTAAACCTCTACAATATTGTCTCGACATACTTCCTCTAGTTTAACCATAGATTCCTCTTTGCGTGATATCTTTTAATTTCCATGTCCAAAATAGAGTTTGCAGCACCAAGGTCGTTCATGTCAAATTTGGAGGACAATTGGGTCTTCAAATCCTGGATAATTTCTTTGTCATTTCCAACCAGCAACATATCATCCACATATAAGACCAGATAAATAACACGGTCACCAATTAATTTAAATTACATACGCTGATCTACTTTGCTTCTGGTGAAGCCAAGTCCCCAGATAAATGTATCAAATTTCTGAAAACCCGCTTCACTGTTGTCCAATGCTCCTTTCCTGGTTTTGACATAAACCTGCTCAATATTCCCACTGCATGTGCAATGTCTGGTCTAGTACAGACCATCACATACATTAGGATACTGACTGCACTTGCATATGGAACATGGGACATGTCCTCTTCCTCTTCTTATGTCTTGGTACATTGTTCAACAGATAACTTTACACCTACAGGAATAGGAACCTTCATCGGTTTACTATCCTGCATATTAAACCTTTGCAATATTGTCTTGACATACTTCCTCTAGTTTAACAGAGCCTCCTCTTTGCCCGATCTCTTTTAATTTCCATGCCCAAAATATAGTTTGCAACACCAAGGTCGTTCATGTCGAATTCGGAGGACAATTGGGTCTTCAAATCCTGTATAATTTCATTGTCATTTCCAACCAGCAACATATCATCCACATACAAGACCAGATAAATAACAAAGTCACCAATTAATTTAAAATACATACACTGATCCACTTCGCTTCTGGTGAAGCCAAGTCCCTGTATAAATGTATCAAATTTCTGAAAACCCGCTTCACTGTTGTCCAATGCTCCTTTCCTGGTTTTGACATAAACCTGCTCAATATTCCCACTGCATGTGCAATGTCTGGTCTAGTATAGACCATCACATACATCAAGATACCTACTGCACTTGCATATGAAACATGAGACATGTCCTCTTCCTCTTCTTCTGTCTTGGTACATTGTTCAACAGATAACTTCACACCTACAAGAATAGGAACCTTCACCAGTTTACTATCTTGCATATTAAACCTCTGCAATATTGTCTCGGAATACCTCCTCTAGTTTAACTAGAGCTTCCTCTTTGCCCGATCTCTTTTAATTTCCATGCCCAAAATATAGTTTGCAGCACCAAGGTCGTTCATGTCGAATTTGGAGGACAATTGGGTCTTCAAATCCTAGATAATTTCTTTGTCATTTCGAACCAGCAACATATCATCCACATACAAGACTAGATAAATAACATGGTCACCAATTAGTTTAAAATACATAGTTGATCTGCTTTGCTTCTGGTGAAGCCAAGTCCCCATATAAATGTATCAAATTTCTGATACCCGTGAATAAGATGAGACAAGAAATGATAAAATTGTTTTGAAACAAAAGGGGTTTTCCTGAGATAGAATGAAGTGAATGGTATCATTATCTGAGGCTTGGAGAATAAAAGTCACATGATTAAAGAAGAAACAACACTTGTTTGGAGCATAGGACACATCAACATGTTGTTGTAGAATATCAATTGACAAGTTAGTCGGTTATATGTATTTAGCCCAGAGTCAAGACTTGTTTTGATGTTAAGGATGGAATTAGATGGTTCACACAACACTATAGTGGTTTCATCTATAAAGTTTCTTCAATGCTAAATTAGCTTTACAAAAAAGAAAGCACATTATCAACCTTTACGAGGCCTACTGGGTAGGTGACAAACTCATCTTCCTTGCACCTGGATTTAGGAAGTGATCAAAATTAAAGGAAGGTTTCCTTGGAGCCGGATTTTAGAAATACAATGTAAAACCTTCAAACATGTTTAATATCTCAACTAAATATTGATAAGGATAACGAGGAAGAAGTTATAGAGATAGATAATAATGTTATTTTTGGCCAAGATGTTGCAGTAGGCTTGATAAGGATGGGAATATTATCTATGGTACTGTAAGCTCAATTTATTATGTAAACTAAGGCATGTATTTTACTATCAATCCAGGTTGGTAATCTTAGAAGCAAACCAAAATTTATGTACTTTTGGATTAAAACTAATGTAGGAGGTAGTTATGAAAACAAAAGTGCATATTACAAATATAAATCATTCTAAGAATGGAAATACATATTATAAATTACTTCTTACAAATGAAACTATCTAAGTCTATTCCATAAAAGCATACATTATTAGTCAAAGGAATTAGGCTATTTTAGAAAAACAAGGAAGAGGCTCTCTCAAAGAGACCTAGTTGTTCTCCCTCAACAATTTTATAATAACATTGCCAATATCTAAGTAAGAAAGAAATAATGTAATGAAAGCATAAAAACATAATCTAAGAAAACTTGAAAGAAGTGAATCTTGTTCAGTCTTAGTTTTAGCTTATGGAGAAGAGGCTCCCTCAAGGAGACCTAGTTGTCCTTCCACATTCAAGTTAATCACTAAAAGAAGAAATATTCACTTAACACATTTCATAAAATAAGTTCATATTAAATATATCTACAATTATTTACAGAAAACGAATATTATGAACATGGAAAATAAAGCTAGTATATGCATGAATATAAACATGATACAATAAAGTGTACTTAGATTGGATGGGGGCCCTCCAACCATGCTGGTACACTCCTAAAATACTCATCTACAACAACTCATTTACTCCAACAAACAAAAAGAAATCATGAAGCAAAAGTTCTATCTTCAATTATCTAAAAAATAATAAGTTTGTCTACATACTTCTAACTATGAATGACTCTTCTTAAATAGGAAAAATGATAACCAAATAAGCTTAAAAGTATGAAACAACCATCATTAATGTTATCCCACTTCATCAGGTCAAATCCATCCATTAGTTACAAGAAATCTGGAAAAATTCCAAAAAATCCTAAAACTGCCCCTTTTTAATAGGGATTTATGGGTGAGAGGTCTTGTTTGACCAACTTTAACCGGGATTGTATTTTCTCATTTTGACCAAGACAATAGTTTTTCATCCATCCTTGCTTCCTAATCTTTCCAAATATGTATCCAACACGAGCCCAGGTGTCCTGCATATATCACTTTAAAGGAGTTATTATGAGAATTTCTAGTTCTGTCCAAAAATGCTCTTAGAACCAATTTTTTTACAAAAATATCTAAAAATTGAAAAACATAATTTATTTACCTAAATATGAATAATAAGGTCGAAGTGAGGCATATATGGATAGTATAAAGTGGAATATGATGGAAGTTACGTTGATTTTTAATAAGAAAAGTTGGTCAAAATCGAGGACCAACATCTCCCCCTTCTGACCTCCACGCATGTCCTCATGCTTGCTTTCTTCTCTTCAAACTTCTAAGTATTGATGTACCTACTATCCCTAATCATGAAGCCTCTTGTTTTGCTACCTGTAGGACAATCAATACCTTCACATGTCCCTTCTTTGTAGATAGTAACCATCACCTTTTGTCTCTCATACTTGTATTTCCATGTGTTCTCTTCATTGAGCCATCTGTAAGCTTGTTTGGAAATAAAAAATTTCTTTGTTTCAAACTTGTTAATTTTCTTGTTCAATTTTTCATTTTCTTTGATGAGAGCATTTCTTTTTTGTTTATACATCCTCTTTTCTTTCTTCACATGCCTTTCCAAAATCTTGTTGACTTCCAACTCCCTTGTCAACTCTTCTATCTTCTGAAGATGTTCTTCTTGTTGTAGCTCTTTCTCTTCTCTTAGAGTTTCCTTGGAAAATGAAAGTGATGATGCATCTCCTATCCATACATGCTCAAAGTAAGAGTCTTTTTCCAAAGTCTCTTCTTGAACTTCCCTTTCCATTCTTTGCAATATCTCATTAACTTCCTTTGATACTGTTGGAGGTGCAACAATTTCTACCTCTGGGTCCTTTTCTTTCTCACCTGGATCTTTTTGGGTTTTCTTCCTAAGCCTTCTAGGAACATATATGAAAGATCCTTCTCTTTCAACCATACCACTATCATGTTTCTTTTTCGATCAGGTCCTAGGATACATAGGAGAGCTCATTATGCTTATAGTAACATGCATTTGTTCAAATTTCTCTTTTGTTGTTTTCTCTTCCATATGATGTTGAACCAAGAATTCTCTCCAAATCAATCCCTTTCTTCTCAGCTGATGTTCTACAAGTATTTTGATCAACCACTGATGATAAACATGTGCTTATTTCACTTCAGTTTTATTTTTGACACACTCTATCATTTTAATCAAGCTTTTAGAGAAGAAATACAGTAGATTAATTTTGGATTCTCCCTTTATGTGTTGCGGCATCTTAATGTTGTAGAGATAAACTAGGCTATGCCTACTGTCACGAGTGAAGTATCTTTGAAGGATTAAAAGTAGTTTAGACCAAGTTTCCCTAAACCAGTCCCTTTGAATGCCTTTTGATCTATCAAAAGATCCTTTTATTTCCTTCTCCAAAAATAATGCCCATCCTTTCTCTTTGAATTGCAAGCCCTTATGATATTCTTCTCCTGTTAAGGGAACATCTAAAGCTTGGGAAAGGAATTCTAGGTTTAATTGTATGGAGAGGTCACCTACTTTTGTTTGTCTCTATTCATAATGAGCTAAGAATTCTCGACTAATCTTCTTATTATTCCCATTAAAATTTTGAAGAAATCCTATCAATCCTTCCTGATACAATCTTTCTATGCTTTCTTTCCCCCAGTTCTCTATCATGAATTCATTTGGCTCAGTTTTGGTTGCCATATGTTCTGTGTACCAATTAATGTACCCTTAGATAGTTAACATCTTCATCATAAACAAAATTACATATATAGATATGTCTCTACTTCCTTGTTCATGCAATTTTGGTTTATGGATCGTAGCAAGTAGGCTTACCTGAACCCTGGAGTTCCTTGAAAAAAACCAAAATGACTCCCTTGCTTGAATCATTCTCAATTCCTTGTTTTGTTGCCAAAATTAAGTCCATTGATATTTTTTTTTTTAAATGGCTCACTATGTAAAGAGATGTCAGAAATATCATAACAATGTCTTACTGCTTTTAAACTCCGTGCTCCAATCTCTAATTCCAAAGTTTTGTTATGAAGATACCCTCTCTGTTTTTTTTTTCACTACGCATATGAAAATGTAACAAACTTGCTCACTATATATATGAAAAATAGAGAAAAATAATGCTCACTTAGTGTAGGAAAATTTTCTCTCTGTATATATTAAATCTCACTCAATGATATAAAAAATTTTTACCATATATATATGAAACGTTTTCTCACTATGTGTAGAAAAATTTTCACTTTGTATATAAAAATGGGACTTTGTTTTCGTATGCAACCATATATGAAGAAATTTGTAACTCAAGCATGATTACATGATCTAGAAGAAATCTCGTAGATATCTCTGAGTTAATGACTTATGTTCCTATGTTTAACAATGCTATTGTGATTAGAAATCTTCTCCAACATCTCTGAGGATTTTCGCATTACATAGATGGCAAAATTGGGGTTAATGGTGGCAAGATTTTGATTCCATAACTGAAGTTTGACTCCTTATAACATGACACATTTCAATCACTAACTTGAGCTTATCTATCCTTGAAATCAGTTTAACTACTTATGAAAATCTAGAAATGATTTCTTACCTTGTTTCTCTGTGAAATTCTGGGACTTTGTGGGAAGCTAAGTCAATTTGGCATGAGGAAATCTTGGCCTCCAATATTTGCATTAACATCAATGTTCTTGTGCTTATTTCTCCATGACTTCCTTGGCTCTTTATTCTTCTTATTTCTCCATGGCCTCTCTTTTTCACTGACTACTTATTTCTCCATGACCTACGCAATTAACCCTTTAGTTTTTTCATTTTTTCTCATAACTCTTCTTTCTCACGTGGTTGTTCTATGCATACATATGAATACACATCATATTCCTGAGCTTGATTCTAGCTGTGATGGTGGAAGAAAAACTCAACATTGAGATGCGTTTGCTTTTTAATGGTGGAAAATAACATTACGGAGTTTTTTTTTAATGCTTTTTCACCGTTTTTACTTCTCCAACTCACCTTTTGACCTGCATATCTATAGCTGCCCATGTGTCCTTATTCTGACAACGTTTTTTTGACTTGTGTATAGTACGGTGTATGTGCTTGTCTAATTACCATAAGCCATGTTCTATGTCACTCATTCTTTGCTCATTACTCCCTTGATTTCGTAGCATGCTCACCTTTTGCTTTGTATGTGCTATGATTTCATATTTTTGCATACATTACATTCCATTGGTTTTGCCTTTTTGGCATTAGTTTTTATCATTCATATACTTATTTCCCAATTTGTTTTTGAAATGACCATTTGATAGGTCATTTCAAATTAAAATTTCTTTATGATGACACTAACTCCTTATGATTTTGTAGGCAATTATAATTTCTTATGGCAAATAATGAGTCCATAATTTTTTGATCAAAAATGCTTATAAAGTAATGGTAGGGGTTAATATAGGATTATGAAATTTTTAATGTAGAATGTATGGTAGGGTAATAGGATTATTATATAAATAGGATTATGATGAGGTTAAAATGAATTTAATGGAATATAGGTTGGATAAATATAGGATGGTGAATGTTGGTAGGTAGAATGATAAATGTAATAGGATGCATATCCAAGTTAAATTAGTTCTAACAATTCTAGAATTTTTTTGAAAAACCAAAGGTTTTAAGGATACACTTTTTACTTACAATACTTCTTCTTTCGTATAATAGCTCAATGTTCGTTGATGATGATAATTCTTCAAATATAGATGCGGATGAAATGTAGACACTTATATTTTATTTTGTAATTTCTTTAATGTTCTTGCATGTTTTTGCATCTAATATTGATTCAGGTCCCCTGTAATGAATTTTCATGTTGTTCAAGTACCTTATGTAATGATATTTTGAATAATGTTTTAGGTCCCTTCTGAAATGTTGTTTCAAGTCCCTTTGACATTGGTTTGATGCAGGTTCCTTCTGTATATTTTAATGATGATAGGTCGATGTTGGTTGATGATGTTTTATTTTAGGTCCTTTCTGATAAACAACTGCTTGATATCAAACCATAGCATGGTTTGTTGATTTATTGAAAATCTTCTCCCCTTGCTTAGCTTCAGACTTGTCCTCAAATCTGTTAAGTTTTGGAGAGTGATCCTGTAAAAACACAAATGGAAAGAAAAATATGAAAAATAATTCATATTGGCCAAGCATGTTGGTTTTCCAATATGAATTCTAGTTTGGGTTGTGCATGTTTCCTGGGTTTTCACAACCAAACTCTTTTATTATTTTTTAGCTTTTTTTTTTCTCTTTATTCTTCTAGAGGTAGGGTAGGCATATTCCTACGCTTTTCCAATACTTCCATATCATTGTCCTTTGAAACTGTTTTCAAAAAGTCTTCTCTGTTTATAGGCTTATGATAAACATTTTGTCTATGGCCATTAACCAAAAAAGAATTTGTTGCTTCATCTATTGTCTTTATACTTACTGTTCCGTTGTCAAATATTTCTTCTATCACATATGGCCCTAGCTAATGAGTAGTAAATTTTGCCTTGAAATCTTTGAACTTAGAGTCAAAAAGTAGTGCCCAGTCTCCTAAACAAAAGATTTTTTTTTTAATGAATTTATCATGCATTTTTTCCTTTCCTCTTGAACTAAAGATGTATGATCCATAGCTTGTTTTCTAATCTCATCTAGTTCATTGAGTTGCATGATCCTCTGTTGTTGTGCTTTAGTCAGGTCTAGTCCCAATTCTGCTGCAAGTTTTTATGTAGGAATCTCAAATTCAATTGGAAACAAGACTTATTTTCCATAAACAAGCTGATATGGGCTAAATCTAGTAGTGTTTTTCCATGTTATCCTATAATCCTATAGTGCTTCATTCAACTTTTCCGACCAATCTTTTCTATGAATGTTCACCATCTTTGTCATAATGTTCTCAAGTACCTTATTTATTGATTCAACTTGTCCATTTGCCTGTCGGTGGTATGGAGTTGATCTTCTATGCTTAATCTTGTATTTCCCTATCAGGTCTCGAGCAAGCTTGGAGGTGAACTGTGTACCTTGATATGTGACAATCTGCCTTGGAAGTCCATATCTTGCAAATATTTCTTGATAAATAAAAGTAACTACTGTAGCTTCTGTTGATGTGCTCAATGCTTTTTCCTTTGCCCATTTTGTTACATAATTAGTACATGCTAGGATGTATTTCTTACCATTTGATGGTGGGCTGATAGGTCCCACAAAACCAAGAGCCCATTGTTCAAATGGCTCTATCATTACTTGCGCTTCAATGGCATTTCATCTAAAAATACAGGTCTACCTATTCTTTGGCAGCTATCACATCCTTTATCATAAGTCTTTGAATCCTTGAATAGTGATGGCTAATAGTATCCTTGATTTAAGACATTGTATGTTGTCGTCTTCCATGCAAAATGACCACCACATGGTTCGTCATGACATGCTTTTAAAATATCAATGATTTCATCCTCTCTTATACATTTCCTAATTGTAAGATCAGGTCCTGTATAGAAGATATCTCCATTAATCCAAGTGTATCTTTCACTATCTCTAATTACTTGCTTTTTTTTTTGCTTGCGAAATGTGATGGTAATATTCCAGATGATATATAGTTTTCTATATCTGCAAACCATGGGGTTTTACTTGTTATAGAAAATAAATCCTCATCAGGGAATTTACTTGACACGGGTATAAGATCATCAATAGAATGAATTCTTGATAGAAAGTCTGCTACTTGGTTTTCTCTTCCTGGTCTATTTAAAACAATGACATTAAATTATTGCATGAATAACAACCATCTAGTAATTCTACCATTAGTAACTATTTTTTTCATTAGATATTTAATGGTTGAATGATCTGTATGGACAAATACTTGATAACCTGTAATATAATCCTTGAATTTATTAACTACATGGAAAACATCTATCATTTCTTTTTCTGTTGCTATGTAGTTTAATTATGTGGGTGTTAAATTTTTGCTTATGAAATAGATGGCATAGTTAAAATGATTTTCTTTTTGTCCTAGATATTCTCCTATTGTTATGTCTGATGCATCAATAGATATATGGAACAGTCGTGACCAATTTGGTCCTCTGAGAATGGGTGATATAGACAATTTTTATTTTAATTTTTCGAATGCATTTTGACAATTAGTATTCAATTGAAACTCAATGTCTTTTGCAATTAGTTTAAACAAGGGTAAGCTATCTTACTGAGGTTTTCAATAAATCTTATGTAGTAGCTTGCATAACCCAAGAAACTTCTTACCTCCTTCTATGTTTTTGGTGGCATTATGTTTACAATTTCTTGTATATTTGTTGGGGTCGACATTGATTCCTGAAGAAGAAATGTGGTGTCCCAACATTATCCCTTCAGTTAACATCATAAAACATTTCTCATTGTTAAGCGATAGATTTGTCTCTATGCATCTCTTTAAAAAAATTTCAAGATTCTTCAAACAATCATCAAATGTATTTCCATATGCAATAAAATTATCCATATAAACCTCTACACGCTCATGAATTAAATCAGCAAAGACCGCAAGGACTGCTCTTTGAAAAGTAGTAGGTGCATTACATAACCCAAAGGGAAAAACATTGTATGCATATGTTCTCCATGGACAAGTAAATGTGGTTTTATCTTGGTCCTCTAATGCTACCTTAATCCGATTGTATGCACTAAACCCATCAAGAAAAGAAAAGAATTTCTTTCTAGCTAGTGAATCCAGTACTTGATCAATGAATGGTAATGGGAAGTGATCTTTTAATGTTGCCTTGTCCAATTCCCTATATTCTACACATATTCTCCATTTGTCATTTTTCTTTGGCACCACAACTAAGTGTTAAACCCATTAACTATCTGAAATAGGATAAATGAATCCTACTTGTAATAGTTTTTTCAGTTCCTCTTTCCCTATTTCTTTCATCATAGGATTCATTCTTCTTTGTCATTATCTCACTAGTTTGATATGATCATCAGTATAGATATGGTGAATACATGTCATTGGATGAATTCCTTGCATGTCTGTATAGTCCAAGGGAAAATATTTTGAATATTTCTGTAATATTGCAATTACCTGTTGTTCTTGTGATGATTGTAGATTATTACCAATATTTAGATTCTTTCCCGGATTGATTTCAACAAATTTTTCTTTGACAATTGGTAATTGAATTCATAGGAAAAATGCTTTCAAATGAATTTTGCAATGATTGAATAGTACAATTTTCCTGAAAACATTGATTTAAAAGATGATTTGTAGCTTCATATTGTGCTATTCTTAGTAGTTCAGAAATATCAGGTTCTGAGATAAAAATATCTATTAAACCCTTATCTTCTTCCTTTTCTCTAAAATTGAATGCTTGACTAATGCTTAAAATAGGCTAGGTGTTTTCTCGTTCATTATCAGGCCAAGATTGTAAAGAAGGAGATTGAGCAGGCGGATAGAGTGTAATATGTTTCCTTTCATCTCCATGTTCTATGATCATGCTTCCTCTTTTGCATCCAATGAAGGCATTTGCTGTGGCTAAACATGGTCTAACAAGAATTAAAGGATGGCCTCCTAAATTTGTTTTTGGTTGCAAGATCAAAAAGTCTACCAGATATTCCCATGAATATAAAGGAACAATGATGTCCTCATGTATTCTTTCTGATACAACTTTAGATCTATCTGCTAGTTCTAAAATTGTAGTAGCAGGTCAGATGTTTGGAAATTTTAAATACTTCATTGCTTCTATCATCATGACATTTATAGCAGCCCCTAGATCAATTAAAGTTTTAGTAACTAAAAAAATATTGATTTAAATGGTAACCATAGGTATTCCTGGATCAATATATTTTTCAATTGTTGATTTTGTAGACCTGATACTAGCTAATTTGCCAATGACTTGAATTTTGCGTGGATCTCTTTTCTTTATACCAGTTTGCTTAATGCATAATTCCTTAATTGTTTTTCTATAAATTGATATTTATATAATAACTTGCAATAAATGAATTTTAACATAACCATTCTGTAATTCTTCTACAATATCAAATTTAGGGAAAGAAATTGGATTTTTTATTTTCTGCTCTACTAATCCCTCTGGATAAGGTGGTTTCTGAGTCATAATAGCTTTCCCTTTCTGAATTTGATTTTCTGGATAAGAATTTTCAAATTGTTCTCCTTGTTGAATTTGTTCTTCAATAATTGGTGGAGAATCTTTGTGTAATACTTTCCCAGACCTTAAGTGGACATCCTGGATAGGAAGAATAGAATATGTAGGAAATAATGTTGTTTCTTCCATATTATATGCTGATATTTCCACTCTATTACTCAGATTTTCTACTCGCTAGGCTGGTAATTGAGTTGGTCTGGGTGGTGATTAATTAGAAGGTAGCTAAAACTGCTGAGGTTGAGTTAGTGCAAGCATTGATTGTTGTGCAAATGGATTTGATTGAGTGGATTTCTAGAATTGTTGATATGGAAATGATTGTTGAGGATATGGTTGTTGATATGACGGATAAGATTGATATTGTTGAGGGTGAAATTGTTAAGGAGGTTGGGCTCCATAAGCATATCCTCACCAACTTTGAGAAGGTTGGTTTTGGTTTTGCTGAGGAGGCCAAACCTGCCATGGTATAGAAGTACTCCATAAATTTTTATATTGAAAATTTTGTGGAATTTGTTGTGGAAACTGTTGAGATGTACCTACAAAACTTCGTTACCAAGCTCTTCTTGGTTCCATATAATAAAATCTTTGGCTTTATTCTATTTGAATTTCTTGCAACTCCTTTAATGTTGGACAATCGTCTGTAACATTATTTTCTATACTTAGTCCACAAATAGGTATATTATCCAAAGGACATTCTCATAAAAGATGGTTCTTCCTACACTTAGAACAAAACATTGACATTGTTTGTTCTTCTTGTTGTTGTTTCTTCCTTTCTTTTAGTACATCAACTTATGTTCCTAAGGTACCCAAAAGATCTGTTTTAAATTTTTCTAACAGACGCCCTATTTATTCTCTTGTCACTCCTCCTGCTGCAGATTTGGAAGCTCTAGAAGTTACATCTCTTTTTATTGTTTTGGATCTTCCTCTAGAGTACTTTTGACATAGTTCAGTTATTTCATCCAATGGTATATATGAAATATCTCTTTTATCCATTACATTTAGAATATCAACATACTCATCTCTTATTCCTTTAAGAAAAATTGTTTTAATGGTATCAGGAT
This sequence comes from Pinus tabuliformis, assembly GCA_031772625.1. NCBI lineage: Eukaryota > Viridiplantae > Streptophyta > Pinopsida > Pinales > Pinaceae > Pinus > Pinus tabuliformis. The sequence continues at coordinate 647,657,114 of CM062818.1, read as the reverse complement.
TTAGAGAATGTTGTTTGGCTTTTTACAGGTTGTAAATGCGTCATTCCAAATATTCCTCCAAACTCTCATCTTCTTCTTGAGACATTCTAAAAATATCTTCTTTTGAATCTCTAGGCCTCCAATAGGCTCAATATTTCTTAAGAAATATTTTCTTCATTCCATGCCATGAAGTAATTGAGTGTTCTTGTAATCCCATAAACCATTTTAATGCAACTACTTTAAGAGTAGCAGAAAAATGACGAAGCTTATGTGTATCATCAGTGTAACCATAAGTTCTACATACAATGTCAAATTCAAACATGAAAGAATCAAGATCTTCAGTAGACATTCCATAGAAATTTGGTAAAATTGAAGGTGGAATATTCTTCATTTTTACTTCTTCTCCTAGAATTGCTCTAGTATCTACAATTGGAAATCCAAAAGTAGCTTCTTCATCATTTTCTTCATCTTGTCTTCTTGTCTTATCATATTCTCTTTTTAGATCTTCCTCTCTTTTTCTTTCTGCTTCTCTTTTAGCTTCTTCTCCTCTTCTCCTTTTCCATTCTTTTTTTTGTTTCTCATATGGTAACCTTTGTTCAGGAGTGAGGATGGTAGATCCTTGCCCTTCTTCTGCCATATATTTTTTAGTAGTTTCAACTGTTTCAATAGAAATTTGAGATTCAACTTGTTCTTTGTTTTCAAAAATAGGTTGATCTATTTGTTTTCTTGTTTCTTTTTGTTTTCCTATAGAAGGTATTTCTGTTGGTTTTTGTCTTCTCTTCACTTCATAGGCTAACAAAGTTTGTCTTCCTACAAGAGTTAACCTTTTTCCTGAACATTGTCTTTCCTCTAACTCTTCCCAAGTTGGTTTTCCAACAATTGATGTAGTTAATTCAAATGGAGGTAGTCCTGCTTCTACCAATGGTTTAGTAATTGGGGGGTCTTGCTTTACGTATCTACCCTTTTCATCTCTATACCTAGGCATAAATAACCATAATGAGAAATATTATCTATGTTTTTTTATTTGTTTCTCTTCTTCCTAATTAGTTATATCCAGAATATGCTTCCCCGACAACAGCGCCAAAAATGTCAGTCCAATTTATCTTGTAAATTAAGACATGTATTTTAATATCAATCTAGGTTGGTAATCTTAGAAGCAAACCACAATTTATGGACTTTTGGATTAAAACTAATGTAGGAAGTAGTTATGAAAGTAGAAGTGCATATTACAAATATAAATCATTCTAAGAATGGAAATACATATTATAAATTACTTCTCACAACTGAAGCAAAAACTATCTAAGTCTATTCCATAAAAACATACATTATTGGTCAATGAAATTAGGATATTTTAGAAAAACAAGGAAGATGCTCTCTCAAAGAGACCTGGTTGTCCTCCCTCAACAATTCTATAATAACATTGCCAATATCTAAGTAAGCAAGAAATAATGTAATGAAAGCATAAAAACTTAATCTAAGAAAACTTGAAAGAAGTGAATCTTGTTCAGTCTTAGTTTTAGCTCATGAAGAAGAGGCCCCATCAAGGAGACTTGGTTGTCCTTCCACATTCAAAATAATCATGAAAAGAAGAAATATTCACTTAACCCATTTCATAAAATAAATTCATATTAAAGATATCTACAATTATTTACAGAAAATGAATATTATGAACATGGAAAATCAAGCTAGTATATGCACAAATATAAACATGATACAACAAAGTGTACTTAGCTTCGATGGGGTCCATCAAACATTGATGGTAAACTGCTAAAATACTCAACTACAACAACTCATTTACTCCAGCGAACACAAAGAAATCATGAAGCAAAATTTCTATCTTCAATTATCTCAAAAATGATAAGTTTGTCTACATACTTCTAACTATGAATGCCTCTTCTTAAATAGGAAAAACGATAACCAAATAAGATAAAAAGTCTAAAAAAACCATCATTAATGTTATCCCACTTCATCAGATCGAAGCCATCCATTAGTTACAATAAATCTAGAAAAATTCGAAAAAATCCTAAAACTACCCCTTTTTAATAGGGATTTCTTGGTGACAGGTCATGCTTGACCAAATTTGACTGGGTTGTATTTTCTCATTTTGACTGAGCCAATAGCTTTTCATACATCCTTAGTTCCTAATATTTCCAAATGTGTATCCAACTCGTGCTTAGGTGTCCTGCATATATCACCTTAAAGGAGCTATTACGGGAATTTCCAGTTATCTATCCAAAAATGCTCTTAAAACCAATTTTTTGGAAAAATATGTAAAAATTGAAGAACATAATTTATTTACATGAATATGCATAATAAGGCAAAGTGAGGCATATATGGATGATATAAAGTGGAATATGATGGAAGTTAAGTGGATTTTTAATAAGAAAATTTGATCAAAATCGAGGACCAACATGTACATTACATTTTGGAGGTTGAGTAGCTAGTTGTATTAAAAGAGCTTTGTCTATCTATGATTGTTTCCCTTGAAAGGAATTTAACCAATACTGTTGATACTACAATTTTTTTTAAATTGTTGTAAGATACTTGGTTTTCCATTATGCTTTCAAGGACTAGTTAAATGTCAGTTGAGAAACATTCAAGTCTACCTATGTTGTGTTTGTGTAGGAACTTCGTATTTGGAAGGTTAATCCAGGTCCGTGTGTGATGAAGGACCCTTCCAAGACCTTTTACTTTCATGATGTGTTCAATTGCATTTTAAAAAAAACATAAATGAATACATCTACATGATGTAAAGAAGAGGAACATGACAATCGTCAGCACATGAAATAACAGGACATTGATAACAGAGTTCGCCCCGGACGGACTACGTCTTTGGGCCTCAGTGTTAAGATGGTGTAGGCTACTGCATTAAGTGTTGTCAATGGTGATGATGTACATAAGAGGTGATGTTGCTATCATACAAGGAAAATTCCCTCATGCAGGAGTGGCTCCAAGAGATGTTCCACTACAAGAACTCTCAATCAAAAGACTCCTATCAGTATGACACAAACTCATGCATGATGACAATGAGCATCCTGCTGACATGGCATAAAAGATATCTTAATGCAAACATACATGAAAACAACATAAGTATCCCATCAACATACAAAAAATGGATCTCAAAACACAGCATGACGAATCATGACAACATGTACATCACATAGATGATTCTACGTCACATCAAGCAGGAATCACGAAGTAAGTGTGAAAACAAGATCCCACATCAAACATCAAATGAGGATCTATGTAGCACAGTGCATAGCAAAAGAAGTACATGAATACACTACATATACCTCACATCCAGGGGCCATCTGAAGAAGGACGTCAAGCTGCTAAAGCTGGTTGTAACATCAACCTCACTATGTCGAATCTCATGGAATGACTGCTCACACGTGGAATGCTGACGCTTGCACTCCACTTAGAAAAGTGGCCAAAAAATGAAATGAGAAAATAGAAAATATGAACACACCATCAAATTTGTGGCGTCAAATAGTACAAAATCGACTATCAACCTTTTGAATTCTGAGAAAGTGGAAATATGGGGTAAGGAATCCCCTAGATTCCCCTTAGATTCCTTAAAGATTCCCTCCTCTGGGTTCTTTGCAAATCAACTGCTTAGATCAGGAAACTAACTGCGCCATCGGGTTTGTGTCGCTTAGAGGTGTAAGATCGACATAAAGTTTGTCTAATTTGGACACTACAAAAATTTCACCCTCCTGGAAATTTTGTTGAGTCATGGTTCCAACTGCATTAAAAATTGATCAAAAAATATTGCCTCAAATTCCATCCCCGCTCCTAGTTCCTCCATCCTGGGGCGCACTGACAAAATGAGTGTTACATGTAAAATTTTGGGCGGAATTTACCACAGGTTGGTTGGCGCATTGGTAAACTTAGTGTTTAGTTGGAGAGAGGTTGGGGGATCAAATCTCGACCCTCTCGAATTAAACATGCATATACATTATTTTACAACATATGGTTTAATCATTTTGAAAGGGGTGCATTAAATGGATGGTTCGTTTGGTTTATGGGAGGTCTGGTACATAGTTGTACATGGTTTGGAGGTTACGTGTGAGGGTGCCTGGGAAGCACGCCAACTGCACCAGCTGGGCGGGTTCGAGCCCCGACACCCTCGGCCTATCATATGTTAAGTGAGGTGGGATGTGGGACAGGTCCAACAAAGGTGGCCCGCCCATCGCCCTTTAATAGTTATGTTTAATATATGCATTGGGGATGGAGGGTCCAACGAGGGCATGACCGCTAGCTTGATTTTTTTGTAATAGAAATTTTATATGTAGTTATGGTCCCGGTGGGGGTGGCAGGGGTCATGGCCCGCCACCCATTTCAATATTTTTTTCTTATAAAAAACAAATTGGCCATTTTTGAGAATTCTAAATTTGATAGTAGGAGACAAATTAATCAGGCCACAAATTCGCCCAGAATCTGGCCCAAGTTGGCTGGAATCCGGTGGCTGGATTTTGTCCAAATTGTAACCTCCTTAAGCCTTCCGAGACACCAAAGTCAACCTGAACTTTAACTGCTCCTATCTTTTGCATATGGACTCGGTTTGATGAATACTTCACACCACCGTGACCAGGACGACGACATCTATGCTCTGGTCCTGCTTCAAAATCATTCTAATCACTTTCATTTCGAAGCTTTCATAAGCCCTCTTTGCCTTGTCTGTGTCCCTGGATCCACCTGGATCAAAGGTATGCATAGAGTATGGGCTATGTGCATCATATCCATAAATTTATTTTGAAAAGACTCCTATGGTTTAGGAAATGATTAACTGAGACATACTCATAAAGTCTTAGATGTTGCAAGGGAATAATGGGAAAGAGGAAGGAGAAAGCACAATTGGTTTTGATTGAACGTGACTGTAGAGCTCGTGGTTTTAAAAGTATCTTTCTATTTGAAGGGTTAATAAAATATACGAGAGTTATGGGTGATGAAATCTTCCCACTGAGCTATGCTTTGATGGCTCTTGTCCCTATATTAAAAATATGTGTGGCCTTTCTTCTGTCATTGAATATGATTCCCTAAGTATTTCCATCAAAATGGTTGAGTGGATTAACCTAGATGATCAAGATGTTACAATTGATAAGCGAATGTTATACTAGATTTAACAATAGGTGATGTATCTTGGACTTTCACACTAAGAGATCTAAGTTAAATAATGGAAAATCAGAATCCAAAATAAATTCGCAAAATCTAATCCTAGAGCGTGTATAGGAAAGGTAGAATTGGAGCCTCAAGAGAGAAAGATTATGGAAGATGTTTTTGAGATAAGAAAAAATAAGTAGTAGGAACTAGAAAAGTATTAATATCTTTAAATGTTGCTACAACAACAGGCTAGGATAGATGAAGTTCAGCTAAACAATATTTTGTGAGGAGATGTGTAGCACAACCATGGGCTCCAACAAAACTAAAAGTAATTGAGCTTTCATGGCTTGAAATTCAACAAAATGAAGTGGTCACTTGCATGGAAAGAGAGGAATAAAAGATCTTGTGGCCCAATTCAACATGCATGAAGACACATCATAATTTTGACTCATGTATTTATTTTGTCATATTGTAAATGTTATTGTCATAATTATGAAAATGGTAAAACGTTAAAAATAACTCAAGATGTGATAGTTCATGGTAAATTAAAGATTCGTGGGGAAGGTGAAGGATCACCAAGCCATTTTGGTAAATGTATCCTCATACCTCTAAGAAAGAGGCTTTTAATGCTCGAGTATTTCACCATTCATTCTATTATCACTTAGGTAGGTTTGAATGTTCTTTCTCTTCGCATATTTTAGGCTATGTTTTGGTGAGTCTAGGAACTTATCTTGGAGATGATATGAGCAACCCACCTTCCACTATTGGATTATGATGGACTTGTGGTACATGTATTTGAAGTTACAACACTATTAATGAGAATCTCTTCACTCTTGGTGTAGATTCTTGTGCATTCCTCTCATGATTGTAGTGGTTATCTAATGCTCCTATTATGTTTGCATGTATGCTTTCACTTGAGTGGTATGCTAGTGAAATCATTCATGACTTTTTATTTATATGTTTGCTAGAATATTTTCTCTTTCATTCCACTCTAGAACTAGTGACATGATGTGAACTAATTTGCAATTAGCTTCTAGTAATTTCTTACTGTTGTATGTCTCAAATGGTTTTAGTTAACTGAATCCTCCTAATATGTGATTTTTCTTGTTATTTTGATGTTATATCCTTGTATCGTGTAATTCAATTTTACCATTTGTGGGTTATTTCATCCACACTCTATAGGTATTTCATACTTTTTCTCATATTAACATATCTTAATTTGAGAGCCAATAGGAAATAAACATGGTGGCATGTGGTCCCACATACCAGATGGGACTGTTATCCAAATGGTCTAAGGACTAATTTAGACTTCACATGAAGGAAATCCCCTTACTGTTGGTGGTACATTTTTCCCTACAAATAATACTAAACCTGGTAACCTCCAACTAGTAGGTCATGTTCCTTCCAGAATTTCCACTACCCTCACAACCCTTCAAAGTTCCCTTCTAGGGCTCACACAACCAAGGTACCAAACTTAAAATCCTCTAACCACTAGTCTTGTGGATTCTAGGAGTTTATCTACCCTGACAGGTCTTCTAGGTACCCTTTCAAGCCTCACGCAACACAGGTACTAAGCCCGCTAGCCTCCAACCAATATTTGTGTGTCTTCACGAAGTTTCACTAACCTCTAGGTATTTCAGGGATCCTTACATGCTTCCATGGTCATATTTTGTAGTATAAAAGGGGTGGATAATATGGGGTAGATAAGGGGTACCGAAGGGCATAATTTGATATAAAAGGGGACCATAATTAGTAAGTTTACTAAATAAATCCCATAACTAGTTACCCACATTAATGATGATTTTATCTGGTTAACCCTCATTATAAAAAGGGACCAGAATTAGTTAGTTTAGTTAAGTATGATGAATAAATGGTCCATAGCTAATAAATAAGTTGGTTAACTTGAATTATGGAAGGAACCATAAGTAGTTAGGGTTTTTTTATGGTTTTGGATCTTAGAAGATTATGGAAGTTAAATATAGGAAGGGAAGAGATTTCAAGTATTGTTTTGTATTGACAAACATATGGCTTGTGGAGTGTCTCCTTCCTTAAGGAGTAGTTGTTTGGTGTTACCCTAATGAAAGGGTTTTATATTAATAGAGAGTGGAGATTTTATATTCTTGGACATATCATTGCATACTTTGTGTTATTTCTCTTTATTTTTTTCAATATATTTTTAAGTTTATTACAAGTGGTATCAAATATCTTTCCTTGGCAAAGTGGGGAGAATTTGTTTTCCTTGTTTTTGTAGAAATGTTTGGGGAAAATGGTGGCAGTGACTTTTATATCACATTATGAAAATTTTGGAGCTAAATTTTTAGAAAATAATTATATATCTGACTTCCTCTTAAAAAAAACCCATTTTCAAAAAAAGAAAAATCATATGAATCAGAGCTTGAATGGAGCATATTTCGCTAATTTAAATTAAGCTATTTCTTAGAATTTTTTCTAACAGAAAATTGTAGGCAGCGACTCTTAGGGAAGATATGGAAATTTGGGTACAAAGTTTTTATAAAATAATTGTAGATCTAAATCCCTCTCGAGAAAAGCCCAATTTCAAAAAAAAAAAAATCATTTGAATTAGCATCTGGGTGGAAGAGATATCATTGATTTAAAATCAACTATTTTCAAAAACAATTATGAAGGCAGGAAAGCTATAGCACAAGTCAGAGTTGACAAATTTTCTAGATTGTGATTCCAATCACATGGAAAGATGCACAATGGACATTCCATTTCCAAAAGTAGGTTATAATAATAATTTCAAGCTATATTGGTCGAGTTGTGACCATTCCAATTTTTTCGCCCAAAAGTAAGAGTTTTTTTTTCAAAACCATTAGTCTATTATAGGGGTTATAGAAACTTGCTTTTTACAAGAAAATATGATGGTCCTACTATTGAATAATACATAAAAGTGAAAATGTCACAATTTCCACTAGCTTGGAGAGGTGTACCATGGCTTGATTTCATAAATGAGGCTGTCATAGGGTGGAACTCACTTGACCATATTCAAATGGTCACACTTTCTGATGAAGAATTTGAAAATGTCCTTCTGGAAAAATGGTCTCATGCTAGAAAGAAGGCTAATGTGAAACATACAAGGGTTTTTTTCCCTTGATATCGCCATATTACAAGTTCATGGATGTATTCATAAAGAGAAGGCTATTATCTGTATTAATCCTAGTTGCAACCATAATCTCATCAATATCAAATTGACCAAAAGATTGCAAGTTCCTTCTTAGCATATTGAAAGCACATAAGTTGATATTTCACATATTCAGATATTTAAGGACTTGAAGGTTAAAATGCATAAATATGTGTTACATTCATACTTTTATGCTTTAGATATCAATGGGCGGGAAGTTGTTATGGGATATCCTTGGATGGAATTAGTTTTTACAATGAATGTTAATATACAAAAGAAATTTCTAAAGCTATAGTAAAAAAAGAAGAAAATCACCTTAGAGGATATTTCCATTAGTAAACAGGTAGAGACTAAGGAGGCACATGTAGAAAACTCTATAGTTATTGACACATTAGATGATGAGTTTGTGTTGGAAGCACTAATGGAAGAAAATCTAGCATAAGCACCAAAGCAAGTACGAGAAAATGAACTAGATACGACTCATGCACCATCGGTTGCGGAGTTGAAGAAGAAAACACCATTGATTAAGGCTTCTACATATCACCACCCACACCACCTAAAAGGACTTCCACCAACAATATGGAACTATATTATGAGCAAGGACGAAGGAAGCTAGAAGACACACAAAGAGGCATGGTCATCCAACAACAACACATCAACACATGGGAACCAAAATAGCCAACTTACACTGAGTTTTCACCTGTCTCTTGGATGGATGGATGCACTTGCATGGTACCATCGGACCATTCGTTTGAGTAGATCTTATTATTTGTGTTCTTCTCATGTTTCAGAGATGAAACATGCTTTAGAGGGGGTATAATGTAGTATACCTATGGGAGAATAATATGGGGTACATACGGCGGTACCGAAGGGAATAATGTGATGTAAAAGGGGACCACAATTAGTTAGTTTAGTAAATAAATCTTGTAAGTGGTTACCTGCATTAATGATGATTGTAAGTGGTTGATCCTTTGTTCAGTCCCTATAATACTAGTGTAGCCCCCTTACTTTATTGTTAGTGTATTTCCCTTATTGTTATTCTCGTGCCTCATAGAATCCCACTATTGTTATTGTTGTTCCCTTACATTGTTATTGTTATGTAGGCTCTGATTATATTGTGACTCTTTAGACTCCTATATATACCTAGAAGGCCTTGACATTTGAAGCATATACATTTATGTGATGTAAAGGAGGTTTCCCCCTCAAAGAAGCTCATTTTCAAGTCATCGATCTATTTGTTCTTATGTTTTTTGTTCTGGTTTCATAATGGAAGAATGATGAAGATGTGTGGAAACTCGCTCAAAAGTTGTAGCAAGGTCCCAGTACATCTGATACATTTAATATTAGGGTATTCTAACACATAAGAAATAATTAAGTGTAACTTGGTCTAGTGTATAGTTAGTTAAAGTGTGTTTCTTTAGTATGTACATTTTGTAACTTACAATCTAATGGTCACGATATGTTCTAGACATGAAGTGATCTAATGGTTCATTCTCTCCTTGGTGTTACTGATACTTGATTCATGCCTTAAAACCCAATTGGTCCATGATATCTATTTAAAGAGAATGGTGGGTCATTTTTTGTGACCATTTATGAGAGAAGCTTATGTAAATTTTATTTCTTTTACATTAATAATATTGCCTAAAGTGGCCACACTGGCTTAGGCCATGAAATGTTTCCTTCTTTGAGGGTTTTAACCATGTCAAGAATACTGATGTACTGATCTGTAATCTATTTGTGAGTAGTATCCTTTGGTGTTAAATCTAAGGAACTTACCCTGTAAATTCCTACAAGGTATCAAAGCCATTCGAGGGCTACATCCATTGGTTATCAATATCCAAAGCCGATATAGCTGCATCCGACTGTCATTTTCTAGATCTATTATTTCTGACTGATTTTGGCCCGAGTTGACTGCTCTATTATGTTAGGAGTGTTTGTTCCAGTGACGAACCCATTTCGTTTCATGTGAAAAGTTTTCTGGTAGCCATAGGTACATCATTTTTCAGATCTGGAGGTATACAGTCTTTATTTGTAGTTATAGTTATTTATCTCTTTGTTTATTTCGGTTTATAGTCATCTATAATTTTCTTTTATTACCGGATCTATGCCTCTCATTTATGCGTATGATATTTTCTCTGTGACTCCGTACAATTTGTGAAGGCCAGAAACAGAAAGAAAGGATTTTTCTCATGTGTATGCTCTCTTCCATTGCATCTTAGTGTGATCTCAGAAAAACAAAAACATTGAGGAAAATATCTAGTTTCCTGGGGACTAACCCCAAACCTAACTTTAAACCTTAAGGCTTGGATAGTTTTGCTTGTTTATTTGGTTTGTGTGGATGTTTTTTTGTTTTCCAAGAAAAAAGGGTTTTTTCAAGTAAGCACGCACCCCAAAGCTTCGTTAAGAAAAAAAAGAAATCCCTTCCTCATTTCCAACAATTACTAAATCTTTTAACTAGCTCACTTGGTCTAAATTTACTTTATGAGAATAGAAGTCTTGTGTTCAAGTATTTGTTTTTGTTGAGTTACTTTTTCAAAAGTACATGTAACTTATCTTTTAAAGTTACTTTATGTAAAATTGTTCTCGCCCATTATAAAATGTGATTCACTTATAATTCTAAAGTCACTTTATCTTTTATTTACGTTGCAATGCAGTGTATAGTTCATAAAGTACCATTGTAAAAGTGACTTTAACTTATTTATAAAAGCGGGTCACATAAAGTAATATTTTTGAAAGTGAGCTAATTAGATTAAGTTTGGAAAGGGGCAGTTTTTTTTCTTAATATAACACTATCATTAACTTCCCAACATTCACGTGGTTCATTGGCATCTTCAACAATGTTTCTTCATAAAGCCATAACTTCTTATTCCGGAAACTATTTTTAGAGTTGTTTTTTCTTAGTCGGCCTAATTTTTTGAGATATTTCCATTAGAACAATTAGCTTCTTTATATACAACTTAAGTTTCTTTTAAAATGAAAATTCCATGCTTAGTTATTCTTGACAACACCAACTACTTCCAATGGCTATCCTACATAGTGGATTTACTTAGGAGTAAAGGTGTTTATAGAACAGCCTCAAGCCAAGAGTCTAAACCTCAAGATGAATATAAGCAAACCTTAGTTGGTTGATAGGGATGTCTATTTCGCTAGACCTTAAATTCCATATCATAGAAATTGATACCACTGATGAAGCAATGAAAAGCTCAGTATTGTTCTTGGAAGTAAAAATGAAATTAGAGTCCATCAACTCAAAAATGAGTTGCTTACTTTGGACCCCAATATTTTTTCTTTCATTGAATATTTTTTTGTCCAAATTCAAGACCCTTAGACTTCTCTTGCAAGGTGTTAAGGTTAATAAGGAAGATCGTATCCTTATCTATTACATTCTTACTAAATTAGGACCAGCCTACTTTGTTTTTGTTTCCACCTTCTATTCTACTAGAGAATCCTTTATTTCTCAAGGATAAGACTACAAGTCCCCCTCTTTTGATCCCTTTGGTGATTCTTTAATAAGGGAACAAGAAAAACTCTTACATCTTGGTCTCCTTAATACCGGAAATTCTTCTAAGAAAGCCTTAGCAGCCGAACAACAACAAAGTTCAAAGAATCCTAAGAAGCAGCATCCTAAAAATAATGGTCCTAAACAAAACAAGGGTCCTAAGAAATTTCATTCTCAAAATGAAAAATAAACTCAATAAAATGATAAGGCAAATAAAAACATGGGGAACAAGACTGATAGATATTGAAACTTTTGTAATTGTGATGGCCACTTAGAATCCACATGCTTTAAGAAGACGGAAGCCTTGGAAGCAACAATGAAGAAGCATAACATCCATTTGGAGCACTCTTCAACTTCAACTTCATCTTTAGGAATAATACTTTCTGCATGTGGGAGTCAAGCATCCCGGTCTGGTTATGCACTAAATGTATCTTCCTCTACTCATTCTCATGAGTGGCTCATTGATTCTGGAGCTTCTTATCACATGCCCAAAATCAAAGACATGTTTTCTTCTTTAAATTATTGTAACATGAAAAATATATATGTTGTTGATGATAGATCTCTTAGCATTATAAGGACTGACACTATTCTTCTATAAAATGGTCAATTTAATGATGTATTATGTGTTCCTACCTTATCCTGCCACCTTCTATCTGTATATCAGATAACTCATTCAAGTGAAGGTAAAACTGTTGAATTTTCACCTCATGATGTTTTAATTAAGGACCTAAGAGATCCTAGACAAATTTTAGCTACTAACATTGTTGATGATTCTACAAGGTTGTATAATTTTAACAACTTTGGGTCATCAAATCTCCCTCGATATTTGTTGCTCATAGTGATAAAGTGGGCAAACTTTGGCATGAGCGATTTGGTCACTTAAACTCTTGATCCATTCAAAATCTATGTAAAGAAAATATGGTGACAGGTCTTATTATGGTATCTTGCGGAGATGTTGTTTGTTTCGGATGTGTACTCGGAAAATATCATGGGGATAGTTTTGAAAAATGTGCCTCTTGGCACGCCTCAATCCCCTTATAGCTTGTGTATAGTGATTTATGTGGTCCACTTCCATGGAAAATTTTAGGGGCTAATATTTTCAAGTGGGCTAATTTTCCATGCTTTTTCCAAAATAATGATTTGCTAATTTCTATTTTTCATAAAATTGCTTCGCCCAAATTTTATAGTACAAAACCATTTTACCTTAAAAATCACCAAAATTTTATATAGAGACTATATAATGTTGTTAGACATTTGAAAATTTTGTAAAAATATCATCAAACATTTTATATATTACATATTATTGGCTAGTGAAATTCGCCAAGGTTACTAGACTTTAAGATAAATGTTCATCCTTAAAATTTTCCCTGTCCAGTTCTAGTTGTTTCATTCTTTGGTTACAAGTATTTCTTAACTTTCATTAATGATTTCTCCAGATGCACTTGGGTATACTTCTTAAAACTCAAGAGAAAATTCTCTAACATGTTCTTTTCCTTTAAGGCCTTTGTTGAGAAATAATTTGGACATCAAATTCTTAAGCTAAGATCTGATAATGGCAAAGAATATGTTAACAACAAATTCATCAACTTTTTAACTGAGCATGGAATTCAATTACAACATACTGTTCCACTCCACAACAAAATGGTGTAGCTGAAAGGAAAAATTGCACCTTAAAGGAAATGTCTAATTGTATGGTTCAATCTAAAGGACTTAATCTTAATTTCTGGGCATAAGCAATTAACTATGCAAATTACATAGTAAATCACACTCCTACTAAGGTTTTAAAGAATATCACTCTAGAAGAAGCATGGAGATCAATTAAACCAGATGTAAGTCACTTTCATGTTTTTGAAAGTAAAGCGTGGGCCGATATTCCAGATGAGAAACATAAAGCCTTAGAACCTAAGAGTGAAAAATGTATTTTTGTTGGATATTTCGAACATGTCAAAGGATATAGACTTCTTTAACGTAAATCCAAAAATATAATCATTAGAAGAGATGTATGTAAAGTTTGATGAAAATATATTGGCCTACGAGGCTAGTTTGGCGTATATGCCACCTCTCTCTATCTCTTCTACTTCTGAAAATATTCCTTCTTCGGATGGTGACAGTGAGGATAAAAATCCTCCCCCACCTTCTTTGGATCGTCATTCATCTCCTCAACTTCTAAAATGGGTCCGCGCTACTCGAGATGCAAAAAGTGCTCTTGCAAGTGATCCTACAGATGAGCGTAGTACACATTCTCAGTTCAATAGAGCCTCTTCTTTACTGGCTCAAGTTTCAACAAATTGTGATGTTGAAACCTTTGTAGAAGCTTAAGGCCATCTAGATTGGGATGCAGCTATGAATGAAGAATATTGTTCATTATTGGGAAATAATACATGGAACCTTGTTCCTCTTCCAAAAGGATGAAAGCTTGTTAGATGCAAATGGGTTTATAGAACCAAGTTTGGACCAGATGGAGAAGTTAATAAACATAAATTGCGTCTTCTTGCTAAGGTTTTTTCACAAGTTAAAGACATTAACTATACTGAAACCTTCTCCACTGTTTCGAAAATGAACTTTATCTGCCTTCTTCTTTCCCTTGCTGCCTCTTTCAAATAGGAATTCCATCAAATGGATGTTAAATCCACTTTATTGAATGGGGACTTGCATGAAGAAATCTATATGGAACAACCTCTTGGCTTTATAAAAAAAATCTATAGCCTTGTATGGCAGCTTAAGAAACCCATTTATGGTCTCAAGCAAGCCCCTTGGGCTTGGTATGCCAAAATGGATAACTTTCTTTTAGATACTAGCTTTTTTAGGTGTCATTCTAGCAATATTGTCTACACCAAGAAAGTGGGCAAGTCCTAACCATTATTTTTATTTATGTTGATGATCTTATCCTTACTGGTAGTGATCCCAACCTTATAAACCATGTTAAGTCTATCCTTAAAAAAAAATTGAAATGACATACTTAGGACACTTGCATTATTTTCTTGGTCTTTAAGTCTTGCAATCCAAAGACGGTATTTCCCATTATCAGTCCAAGTATGCCTGTGATCTTCTATGCCACATTCACATGGAAGAATGTAAGCCAAACCCTTATCCCTTTTAGTATGGATTCAAACTTTCAATCACCTGTGCTTCCCCTGAAGTTGATACTACCTTACACCATCATCCTGTTGGGAAACTTTTGTATGTGATCCATACCCATCTTGACCTTTCCTTTGTTGTTGGCCTTATTGCTCAGTTTATGCGTAAACTAGATTAAAGTCAATGGAATGTAGCTAAAAGAATACTTTGTTATGTTCAAGGTACAATTCAGTTTGGGATTCATTACAATGCAGGAGTATCTCCCCTATTGGCCGTTTTCAATGATTCTGATTGGGCTGGTGACCCTGATGATCGGAAGTCTACTGCAGGTTATGTCTTCACTATTGGTTATGGACCTATTAGATGGTCTTGCAATAAGAAAAGTTCAATTTCTCTTTCTTTAGTAGAAGCAGATTATCATGGCATTGTTGAAGCTAGTAAGGAAGCCCTATGGCTTCGTTAGATCCTATCGGAGTTTGGTTTTTAACAATAGCATCCGACTACGCTTTGGTGTGATAATCAAAGTGCCATTCAACTATGAAAAGATCCAGTCCAATATCATCGCAACAAACACATTGAACTAAACATGCACTTCATCAAAAATCTCATTCATGACCATGTTGTTGTTGTGCAATATTGTTCAACCGATGATTAAGTTGCAGACATTTTTACAAAGGCTCTCACAGAGGTGAAGTTTACTAAACTTTGATTTATGATTGGAGTTCAAGAAGTTGTCATTATGGGGGGATAGGCTGTAATGCCTCCTTCCTTATACTATTGTGTCATCTTTATACATCCTTCAATACTATCCAAAGTTATTCTTAAGGGGGGATGTTAGGATATTCTGACACATAGGAAATAATTAAGTATAACTTGGTCTAGTGTATAGTTAGGAAAAGTGGGTTTCTTTAGTATGTACTTTTTCTAACTAAGCTTATGACAGTCACGATATGTTCTAGACATGAAGTGATCTGACGATTCATTCTCTCCTCGGTATTACAGATACTTGATCCGTGGCATAACACCTGATTGGTCCATGATCTCTATTTAAAGAGCATGGAGGGTCATTTGTCTGTGAATGTTTATGAAAGAAGATTACATAAATTTTCTTTCTTTTACATTAATAATATTGCCTGAAGTGGTCGTGTTGGCTCAGGTCATGGAAAGTTTCCCTCTTTGAGGGTTTTATCCACATCAAGGATACTGGTGTACTGATCTATGATCTATTTGTGGTTGGTGTCCTTTCGTGTCCAATCTAAGTAACTTACCTTGTAAATTCCTACATTTATCTAGAAAAAAGAGTCAATATGGTACAAATATTGTTTATATCTATGTAATAATTCCCAACTCAAACAAAATATTCTTTTGGAATTTCAAACCTCTCCTTTAGGAGGGCACTCGAGATTTTTTAAAACTTACCATAGGGTCAACAAGGATTTTTTTTGGATGGCCTTAAATCTTATATTCAAAAGTATATGGCAGAATGTTTGGTTTGCCAACAAAATAAAGTTGAGACAATTAAGACCTCGGGTCTATTACAACCTTTATCAATTCCAAGTCACTGTTTGGAGGAGGTCTCAATGTATTTTATCACAAGTTTACTGAAGTCTGAAGGAAGGAGTGTCATCATGGTGGTAATTGATAGAATTACCAAGTATGCACACTTTTGTGCATTATCTCATCCATTCAAATTCAGTATACTCGCTACTTCATATAGGGAAACAATTAAAAAGCTACATGGAAACCTGTTAAAATTGGAAACTAGGGCCAAATTCCACTTTGGACAGCTCATATTATGGAGATAATAGTTTTATTGCATTCCTCTTTCCGAGAGGTGTAGGATTGATCTAAATATCATCTCATTCTAACAAGTATAAATGGAATTATGAATTTATTTCTTCTATGGACAAATTCTCAAGGTCAACCAAAAGTTTAATGTAGGCTCATGAAGCCCACCAGACGTGTCCCTTGACCCTCGACGTTGTGTATATATAGAGGAGTCATTTCCCTCATTTGTTCATTCATCACTCACACATATTTCTCTCTCTTCATCTGATTGAGTTATGCAAATTACAGTGCAACATATTCTTCTCCAAATGTGTGAAGGTTTGAATGAGATTTTTGTTTTCTGCGTTGATCGAGTTGCAGCCAACTTTGACCAGCACTGACAGGTATTTTTTTACTTTGTTTGACTACATTTTTTGTGGGATTATCTCTGTTCGGGAAGTTTGCATATTTTGGCACAGAAACTAAGATTTTCTGGGCTATTTGACCAGTGTTCACTGCAGCAAGTTTGATCATAGTGTTGACCAACTTTGACTGAGAATTTCCTAACTATTTTTGGTTGATTTTGACTATCCCTAAAGGCCGAGTTGATTGGGTTTGACCAAGACGAATTGGAGGAGAATTTCTATTGGTTTTACTAGCATTGACTTTCTGGTTAGGGAATCCCATTGACTGTACTTTGACTGGATTGTTTTGAGAGTGTTTGGGAAAGTGAATTTTTTATATTGTACTCTCTCTCTCTACTGAAATTTGAAGAATAATAAGAAGATTTTATCAAAGGGTTTTCCTTGTATTGGGGTTTTTCCCTGGCATCCACCAAATATTGTGTCCACTTGCCTTGGCTTTTCTTTTGCTTATTGTTCATGTTCTATCTGCATTTACTATCCATGTTAATGTGATTGCTAATCTAGAATTGATATTGGGCTAATAAGAAAAAATGCAGTAAATTTCTCTAAAGCATAGAACATACCATTGTTATCTAAAATTAACACGGTGTCAAAGTTGAGGTGAAGACAAATCCCAAGCAAGAGTTAGAAAAGAAATCACTGAGATTTGTTGGACAAGGACAAGACTCAATGGCCTTCTCATCTTACTTCAACTATGATGACAAGCTCAATGATAAGTATGATTATTAGGCATGGAAGATGTCTCTTGATTTGACTTTGGAAGAGCATGATGGTATGGATTATGTGCAGGGAAAAATTACTGAACCTCCTTTAAATGCACTGGTTGCTGCTAAGGAAAAGTACAAGAAAGGTGAATTCAAAGCTAAGAATATCATCAGGAATTCTATTCATAAGAATTTAGTTTCCTACATCTCTGATTTGGGCACATCTAAGGACATGCATAACAAGTTGGTTAGCATGTTAAAAGCTAGCAATGGAAACCAAGTCTTATTTCTCAAGAATGAGTTGAAGGACATAAAGAAGGGAAGAGGAGAAGATATCCAATCCTACTTCATGAGGATTACCGAAATAAAAAGTGATCTTCTATCAAATGGAGAAGCTATTACTGACAAGGAGCTCACTCGCATTGCCCTTCGAGGTCTCCCTTGTGAATGGGATGTGTTCAACACTACTATCCTCAACAATGACTGAATTCTAGGTTTTGATGAATTGTTGACTAGATGTACTCAAGAAGAAACAAGGATGATAGAGAGAGACATGCCTTCAAATAGGAATGATCCTACTGCATTCCCCACTCATTCTAAAAAGAAGAACAATGCAGGTTTGAAGAAGTAATGTCAAAGAAGATTGGGATTCAAGGATGGAAGAAAGGGTAAATGCTTCATTTGTAACAGGTTTGGCCTCTATGCTAGGGAATTTCCTAATAGAAGGGATACACGTTGGGATGATGACAATAACAACCGCAACAATTTCAAGGGAAACAACAATCCAAGGAATGGCATGTTCAACAATAAAGGAAAAAGGAATTATTCCGCTACTCAACCTGGAAATGCTCAACCTCCCAAAAGATCAAGAAACTCTAGATATGATGAATCCAATGTTGTAGATAAGAAGCAAAAGGAATTGTATCTTATATCTTCCCTCTCTACCGCTTCTCCTATGGATACCTTGGGAAATTGGTTTATTGATAGTGGTTCCTCAAGGCACTTCACTAGGTCTAAAGAAGATATTTCAAATATAATATAAAAGGATACAAATTTCGAAATCTAAAACATTTTTAGTAGAAATCACATTAGAAGTGTTTGGTTGACGTGTTTCGAACCAACCAGTGTGGTTCATCTTCGGGACAAGATGAAGAATCAAATCAAGGAAGCAGGTTAAATAGAAAGACAAAACATCCTAACAGCTGCAAGGAAATGACTATATTTGACTGGGAGAGGAAAAGGGAAATATTTTTTATTATTTTTAATCATTTTTAATAATACTAATAGTTTTTTATTTCATTTTTCTATTTAATTTTAACTAATTAGATTTAATCAATTATTTTTTATAACTAAATAATCTAAAATATTTATAATATAGAATCATAAAAATAACTTATGATTCTACTTTATATATATTTTAAATTATTTAGTTATAAGAAAAATAATTAATTAAATCTAATTAGTTAAAATTAAATAAAAATAAAAACAAAAACAAAAAATTATCAGTATTATTGAAAATTATTTAAAATAATAAAAAATATTTCCCTTTTCCTCTCCCAATCAAATATAGTCGTTTCCTTACAACCGTTAGGATGATTTGTCTTCCTATTTAACCTGCTACCTTGATCTCATTCTTCATCTTGTCCTGAAGATGAACCACACTAGTTGGTTCGAAATGCGTCGAACAAACTATTCTAATGTGATTTCTACCGAAAATGTTTTAAATATTCAAGATATGGATCACAGAAGCTTGAACTCAAAATTTGGAAATCATTCTTGGAGACAATTCCACTTATATCATGAAAGGAGTTGGGAATGTTACTCTTCAATTGAATCAAGGTAACACCATTCATCTACAAGAAGTACTATATGTACTCGATCTAAAGAAGAGCCAGGTATTTATCTCGGCGATGGAGAACAAAGGATTCAAGGTGGAATTCATCGATGGAAAGGTAAGTGTTTGGAAAAAAATTTCAAAGAATTTTTAACTCTTGGATTCAGGATTGATAGCCTATATCAAGTTGGTGGAAGTCCATTAGGAGCTATATCTTGCGACACATCTCTTCAATCTGAATTATGGCTCCAAAGGTTTGCTCATCTACATTATAAGGCTCTACTTGATGCAAGGAAGATGGTGACAAGTGTGCCTAAATTTAAAATAGAACATGAAGGTGTTTGTCAGGGATGTGCCGATGGAAAACATACAAGGGTACTATTCCCCTCAAGTGATAACAAGACTGCCGACATTTTCGAATTGGTTCATTATGATATATCCAGTATGTTTCCTGTGACATATTTGGGAGGACATTTATATTATGTTATCTTTGTGGATGAATTATCTCACAAAACTTGGATTTATTTATTAAATAAGAAGGGTGAAGTGTTCACATGGTTCCGCTCTTTAAAAGCCTTGGTTGAAAATCAAATAGGGAAGAAGATCAAAATATTGAGGACTGATAATGGAACTAAATATGAATCAAATGAGTTCAATGAATATTGTAGAGAAGTTTTCATTAAGAGGTAGACTACTACCACATATACTCCTAAGAAAAATGGTGTTGTTGAAAGGAAGACTCATTCTATTATAGAATCCACTCGTTCCATGCTTCGTGATCAAGGCCTTCCAAACTTCCTATGGGGAGAAGTTGCCAACACTACCATGTATGTATAAAATAGATGCCTCATCAAGCGTTGGACTCCAAAACTCCTTAAGAAGTTTTCACCAGTAAGAAACTTGACCTTTCAGACTTTAGAATTTTTGGTAGCCCTCTGTATTTTTAAGTGCCTAAAGAAAAGCAAAGAAAATTGGATGCATCTGGGAAGAAAGGAATATTTGTGTGTTATAGTGAAACTTCAAAGGCATACAGAATCTATATGCCTAGTCAAGGGGAAGTGGAGATAAGTCATGATGTCACCTTCGATGAAGATGCTTCCCTTGGGAAGATTAGGAACCTTCCTATTCCAAGGAAGGACAAAGAAGAAAATACAGGAAAGCAGGGAGAACCACAGGATGAGCCGATGCTTGATGTTGAAGAACTAATGGATCCCATTGATCCACCTCCCCATGAGCCCTCGTCCTAAAAAAGGAGACCCTTATGGCTTAGGGACACCCTCGAAAATTCCGAGAGACATAATGCACCAAGGGGGACATTTCACAAAAGTAAGAAGCCAAATAGGTACCAAGTGTACTTAGTTGTCATGAGAACCATTGTTCAAATTGAGCCTTTCACATTCGAAGAAGCTGTGAAGCACCAAGTTTGGAAGGATGCTATGAATTAAGAGTATGATTCAATTATGAAGAATGATGTCTGAGATGTGGTTCATAGACCCAAGGACAAATTAATTGTCACCTTGAAATGGCTCTACAAGATCAAGCATGGAGTTGATGGAAGCGCTGAAAAGTTCAAGGCTAGGTTTTGCCGCTCGAGGCTTCTGTCAAAAGGAAGGTGTGAACTATGATGAGATATTTGCACTAGTTTCCCAATACACCACCATTCGTTTGATCATTTCCCTTGATGCCTCTCAAGGATGGAATTTACATCAAATGGATGACAAGAATGCCTTCTTGCATGGTTAACTTAAGGAGGAAGTCTATGTAGAACAACCCGAGGGGTTTAAAGTTCTAGATCGAAATACAAATGTATGCAAGTTGAACAAATCCCCCTATTGGTTGAATCACGCTCCCTGGGCTTGGTATGAGAGGATCAGCAACTATCTAATGAAGCTGGGTTTTACAAGAAGTGAAGCTAATCTGAACCTTTACTTCAAGGTTGAAAATGATAGACCTCTCATCTTGGTACTTTACGTGGACGATCTCTTTTCGACAAGTGCAAACCCTCTTATTTATCAATGCAAGAGGGAGTTGGCTTCCGAACTTGAGATGAAGGACCGAGGATTGGTCCACTACTTCCTAAGCTTGGAGGTCTAATAAAATCCAAGTGATATTTTCCTTTCCTAAGGAAAATACATTGTGAAGCTACTTGAAAGATTTGGGATGGTGGATTGTAATTCCTTGACAACTCAGATGGAACTTAACTTCAAGAAGTTACGAAAGTGTTGTTGGGCCCGATTTGGAAAATCCTTTTGGAAAATCCTTTTGAATATCATCAACTCGTGGGGCCCCTAATGTTCTTGGTGAACTTCGGTATGGACATATGCTTTGTAGTGAATACATTGAGTTAATTTATGTTTGAGCCTCATCACATACATTGGATTGCTACCATGAATCTATTAAGATATATTTGGGGCACAATCACCTATGGACTCAGATACACTGCCCGAAATTTGAGGCTGCATGGTTTTTCCGATGCTAACTAGGCTGGCAGTGTGGTGGATCATAAAAGCACATCTAGATGTTGGTTCTCACTAGGTTCTTCTTCAATATCCTGGATGAGCAAGAAGTTGAAATCAGTTTCTTTGAGTATCGTCAAGGCCAAATATATTACTGATAGTATGGCCTCCTATGAATTTGTTTGGTTGAGGAAGCTCTTTAGTGATTTGTTTGGACATGTGATGGATACCACTTTGATCTACTACAACAATCAAAGTGGGATTTGTCTTTCTAAGAATCTTGTGTTTCATGACCACTCTAAGCATATTGATATCAGGTACCACTTTATCCAGGACATAGTACAACGAGGAGCAATAAGGCTCCATTAGATTGGGGTTGATGAACAGGTCACAGATATTCTTACAAATCCCCTGAGGAATGTCAAATTCTTAACTTTATGTCACCAACTTGGAGTCATGGAGAGACCCTCTTATGAGGGTATCGTTTGAGTTTGATATTGAGCTCTAGGAGCTCCATGGGGCTTCAGGTATTTCTTAGAGCTATGAGTGACCATAGGGTGAGTGGTTCACCTTCCCCTAGTGGTGTGATGTGTACAGGGTGAGGGGTTCAACTTCCCCTGTGATACCCTATGATGTTTGACATATGCATAGGATTAGTGGTTCAACTTATTCTATGGCATATGAGCAAGATAAGTGGTCCACCTTCTCCTACCAATACATCCTACCCATGTAGTCCGGGACTCATAGGAAGTACCTCTCATTTGGACAATGAGGATAGGGACCATAGTACTACTGATGGACACATCGTGTACTACCATACTCCCTATGTTATGATGTTTGATATTGATTTGGGATCAATGGAGATTGAATTTGGGTTAGTGGAGAGTGGTATGATACACTCTTGATCCTTTCTTATTCATTATTTCTTCATGGTTTAGCAGAGCAGAGCAGGGATATCAAAGATGGTATAGATTGATAGATGGTTTGGCAAGTGGATTTCTCCCTAGTTGAGAGGGAGTGTTAAAATTGGAAACTAGGGCCAAACTACACTTTGTACAACTGATATGATAGAGATAATATTTTTATTGGATTCGCATTTCTAAGAGGTGTAGGATTGATCTAAAGATCATCTCATTCTGACAAGTATAAATGGAATTATGAATTTATTTCTTCTATGGACAAATTGTCAAGGTCAGCCAAAAGTCTAATGTAGGCTAATGAAGTCCAAAAAACGTGTCTCTTCACCTCCAATGTTGTGTATATATAGAGGAGTCATTTTCCTCATTTGGTCACTCATCACTTACACATATTTATCTGTCTTCATTTTATTGGGTCGTACAAATTACAATGTAGCATATTCTTCTCCACATGTGCAAAGGTTAGACTGAGATTTATTTTTTCTGCGTTGACCGAGTTGTAGCTAGCTTTGACCAGTGTTAACCAGGAATTTTTTGACTTTGTTTGACTATATTTTTGTGGGAATATCTATGTTTTGGTGGGCCGCATATTTTGGCACAAAAACTGAGATTTTTTGGGTTGTTTTACCAGTGCTGACTGCGACAAGTTTAACGGTTAACTGCAATGTTGACCAAATTTGACCGAGAATTTTTGGGTTGATTTGGAATGTATATGAAGGCCGAGTTCACTGGGTTTGATCGAGCTGAATTGGAGGAGAATTTCTACTATTTTGACCAGTGTTGAATTTTTGGTTAGGGCATCTTGTTGACTTCAGTTTGACTGGACTTTTTCGACAATGTTTAGGCAAGTGAATTCTGTATACTATACTCTCTCTCTGTGCTGAACTTTTGAAGGATAACAATAAGATTTGATGAAAGGGTTTTTCCTAGATTGGGTTATTTCCCTGGCATCCACCAGATATTGTGTCCTCTTTTCTTGGCTTGTCATTTGCTTATTGTTTATGTTCTATCTTCAATTACTATCAATGTTAATGTGATTGCTAATCTGAAATTGATATTGGGCTAATAAGAATAATTGAAGAAAATATCTCTAAAACATAGCACATACCATTTTTATCTAAAATTAACAAAACCCAAAGATTATTGTAAGTGACAGAGATCCCATTTTCACTCAAAAAATTTGGATGAAATTATTTTCTAGTCTAGGTACTCAAATAACTCTTAACTCATCTGATCATCCTTAATATAACAGGAAAACTAAGATAATGAGAAAATGTTTGGAAGGATGTCTTTGTTTATTCGTATCTAATAAACAAACACAATGGTTCAAGTGGTTAACTCTGGTTAAATGGTGGTATAACACATCCTTCCATATTGCAACAAAAATGACCCCATTTATGACACTTTATGGATATCATCCATCGTCTATCACATCATCTTTAAGAAAACATTCTAAGCTTCAAGTAGTGGATATCACATCAAGCATCAACAACAAGTTCTCCAACTCTTAAAGGATAACCTCACTCTCACACATAATGAAATGAAACAACAAGCATATCAACATCACAATGAAATATGTTTTTACGTAGGTTACTAGGTATTTTTACGACTACAACCATATAAACAAATTTCCCTCATGCCAGCTAAGAAGGATAATAAATTATCACCTAAGTATTATGGTCATTACAACGTGTTGCAAAAGATTGGTACTATGGCATACAAATTTGAGTTGCCTATATCTTCCTAAGTACACCTAGTTTTCCATGTTTCATGCTTAAAAATGGTTATCAGTGACAAGATCCCATTTCAAACAATATCTCTAGAACACGATGAGGAAGGAAAAAATCACATTGTAGCTTGAAGTAGTTATGGAAACAAGAAACTGATAGCTATGGAATAGATCAATTTCATAGTATCTCATTAAGTGGAAGAATGTACCCACTGAAGATTCCACATGGGAGGATGGGAAGTTCTTATAGAAACATATACAACTACTCAAGTCTTGAGGACAACACTTTTTTTGAAGGAGAGAAGCATGTTAGGTACCTATAATACTAGCATAGCCCCCTTATTATTGATTGTTAGTGTATCACCCTTATTGTTATTGTTGTGCCCATGTAGCCCCCATATTGTTATTATGGTCCCTTACAGAAGCCCACTATTGTTATTGTTGTGCCCTTACATTATTATTGCTATGTAGGATTTGACTATACTATGACCCTTTAAACTCCTATATATACAAGGAGGTATTTTCATTTAAAGCATACAAAAATTGTTCATTTATGTGATGTAAAGGAGGTTGCCCCCTCGAAGAGGTCAATTTTCAAGTCGTTGTTCTACCTTTTCTTCTATTTTGTGATATGGTTGCATAACATTATAAAAAGGGACCACAATTATTTATTTTATTTAAGGATGGTGAATAAATGGGCCATAGATATTAAATAAAGTGGTTAACTTGCATTATGGAAGGGACCACAAGTAGTTAGGGTTTATCATGGTTTTGGATCTTAGAAGATTATATATAGTCAAAGATAGGAAGGGAAGAGATTTCAAGTATTGTTTTATATTGACAATATCAAGGCTTGTGGAGTGTTCTCCTCCCTTAAGGAGTGATTGTACGGTGTTAACCTACCTCAAGGATTTTTATTAATAAAGAGTGAAGCATTTATATCTTATTTTTTTATTTCTCTTGAAATTATTTGTAATAGATTTAATATATTTGTAGTTTATTACATACACCCATAAACATAATTAGGAACCATTTTGTACCCCTATCACAATGCAAGAATCCCCTACCTTATTCCTCTTCTTTCATGTTCAATCATGCCTCTTTTGTATGCATGCTTCTTTTTCACCACTTAGAAATAACCCAAACCATTAGGGGAATATGGTTATATGCATGCACACTTTTTATGATTATTAAATCGTAAGTTCCTCCTTCACCCATCCATGGAATTTCAAGCCCCATTCTCATTTCATTTTTTTGTTTGTAACCATTTTATTTCATTAATATGAATGTGTTACATGATTACATTAGCAGGCCTTATAGCCTCAAATTATAAAACATATATAAATCGGTGCAACGACCCCCATAACTTATATAAGCACATGCATTTGGGCATGATGGGCATCAATGGTTGTCCTCAACTCATGAGACTATTTGATGTGACTTGGCTCACCAACCTAATTTTACATTTCCATGTTATTTACATTCGATGGGTTAAGTATGGTTGTTGCTCTCCCCTCCCTCTTATTTAGGCACTATCCTCAATGCAACACACACACACACATATATATATACAATTAATTTTTCAAAAATATAAGGGTATTCCTCCCTCATCATGTCCTTGTGCTCCCATGTAGCATATTTAGGACTAAAATGGGTCAATTACACATTTACCAAGGTGACAAATCAATTCCATATTACCTTGACTTTCTTCTTCAAAATTTGAACTAGTTGGACTTGAAATTCGACCTCATTCTCCACCTGAATCATGTTCCAATCAATCACATGGTTAGAATTAGGAACATATGTTTTAAGAAATGAATCATGAAAAACATTATACATGTTCATTGATACCATTAATGTAATCCTATATGTGATCAGACCAATCCTCTCTAGGATTTCAAGTGGTCCATAATATCTTGCTATCAACATTGCATACCTAGCCAATTTCAAGTAACTCTTCCTTTCCTTCACCCTTAGGATGACGTGGTTTCCAATTCTAAATTCCCTATTTTACATGTTGTTGTCTACATATCTATTTTGTTTGTGCTAGGTAGCCTTCAAATTATATTTAATTTTTATCTCTTGCTCTTATGTTTCCTTGAGTAAATATTGACCAATAATGGCCTATTCAATGGAACTATCCCAACGCACTAGTGCATTTCACTTCCTACCATACAAGGATTCAAACCTGATCATTTTCAAATATGCTTGATACCGATTATTATAAGAAAACTCCACCAAGTGCAAGTATTCTTCCCATTTTGATGGTTTTTCCTTCACATGCATCCTTAGCATGTCCTTAATGAATTGATTAAATCTTCATGCCCGTTTGAATTTGTTCCATCATTACATATTCTCAAATTCATTCCTTTGTCCTCTTCTTCGTGGTTGTAGGACCTCTGAGTATCCCCCATACTCTTGCTCCTTTTGTTAGTTCAAACTTGTAGGTCACCTATTTCTTTCTGTTGAAATTCTTAGAAATTTCCCACTTTGATCCAAAATTTTGGGTGCATAGGATTATTCTCCTCTTTGACAACTTTTCTTTTACTACTTCAACACTCAAATATGATCTCTATTTATTGAGTTACACTACTAAAGTTTTTGTAGTCTCTGCCCTCTAGTTGTGCTGTTATGAACTAGTTATAATTCCTTCACATCACTCGCAAGGGAAATCCAATACACATATAATTGTATCATGTTGTTGTTCACAAACATACAAAAGTCCTCTAATTGTTTTCTATTTTTCCTCAGATAAAAATCATTGACTTCATGAAATTCTCAGGTTTTCCCTAGTTCTCATTGAGCTTGAATTGGCCCATGTCACCTCCCATGACACTTGGAATGCATGCAAGATTTTATTTTACATTTTTCAAGGCCCTTTTTACTTTTTAGTGAAAATTTAAAAATGTCCCTCTCAATGATGTCACTGAGTGGGATCTCAACTTCGAGTTCCTCTGAATTTCCTTCTATTCACTCAAAAATGCCCTAGATCTGAATTCCCTGATATTATGTGGGGTCCCCTTCTAGGCCATGTTATCTGGACACTGACATCTTGATGTCAAGCTCCATGGGCTTCCTACTACTTGATTGAAAACTCTCGAGATCCAAAGGCTCGATATCTAGTGGAGTCCTCTCCCATGCCATGTCATCTTAGTGTTCTCAGCATTGACATCTAGGCATTAGGCTTCCTTAACTTCCTTTTCTTCAGAAAAAAGTCAAGATTTAAAGGCCTGAGATATGGTGGGGTTCTCTCTGAGGCCATGTCATCTCAGCATCTTGGCATTGGTCCTTTTTCCTATCTAACACCATTTTCATCACACTGACGTCCAAGATCTGATACCTATCAAATTATGATGATGCCATCATGATTTCATGGAAACATGGAATTCCACATCAATTTTCCATGCAAGTACCTATGGCTTCACCACATCATCTCAATGCCTTGACCTATGGTTTCCTTGTTTCACAACCTAAATTCAAAGTGTTGAGGCCCGAGGTATGATATACATAACATTATGTCGATCTCATCATGACGTAATGTTAATGTGGGATGCCACAACATCTATCTGCATAGGATTCCAAGTTAGGGCCACTTATTCCCTTGTGCTGACATGACGCCATTGTCAACACCTACCTGGCATGTTGTGTAGTTTTCCTTTTATGATCCTACTATACTACCTCGACCAAACCACTAGTAATGGAAGACCCTAGTGGTAGTTTTGAGCTTGGGGGAAGGCAGGGGGCACAATTAATCTCCACCATTGATTTTGACTAGGTGTTTTGGTGCAAATACCAAGCCCCCTCTCATTAAACATTAACTACGAGGGGGCTCACGATCAATCTCAAACATCAATCTATATCAATTTACCATTGATCTAAAATATTCCATAGGATGAAAATATCCACCATGCCCCCCCCCCGCTCCCCATAAAACTTTGACAATGAAGTGGGGGCCACAATCATCTTCAATTGTTAGATCTTGCATTGTACAAATTTCACCTAGTTAATTTCTCGCCATTTAATTCAACTTTCCTGAGCAAAAATGTGAATCCACCTTCCAGACACATAGGCATTCGAAAGGGCCTTTTCCTAAATGCGAAGGAGCCCTAACCTGCATTGAGTAGGGGGCGAAATCACCAAAGTATACCACCAATATTGTTTCCACTCCCATTAAACTATAAATTTGTGGGGTGTTCCAGAGTAGATCTCAGTTGTTGAATCTAGTTTTTCCTTAGATAAATACTTATTTCCCCTATAATTTTCATTTTGATCCCCATTCAAAAATTGTTAAATTTTTCATAGATATTCTTAGGAATTTGGGGATTTTTTCAAATATTTCCCAAATCCTTCTGTGGTTGGCCCTATCCTTATCTCCTATGAACAACCTACAATGTCTTCTATAATAATTCTTCGAATTTCCTCCAATTTCCCCCAAAAAAATCCTAATTTCACTTGGGGCATTCTAACAAACATATGGAAGGCATCCACCCACCATTTTTTTAGAAAACACTTCTCTTGCAACCTATATTTTTCCTACTTGAGCTTGGCCCATACAAGCCCAGTGTTGTAGCCTATGATATGATACTGCCTACAACATAACTTGACCACCTTTTGCTCAATTCTTGCCTCTCGTGAGGCCCAATAGTGTTTTGGTTACCCATACTAACATGTCTACTAGAACGTTTCTCCTTATTATAAGAATTATGGCATGTGCATGCCAATATGAAATGGATATGCAAAAACACTTTCAATTCAAGACTCATATGTAATTAACAACAATGTACAAATTATTTCCAGTGAAAAAAAAAACTATGCACAAAATTATAATACTTATCTTTTAATTATGTGTGATTGGTTGTAGGCCTTCAATGTTCCATCCAACCATAGACCATGTTTTTCATTCTCTTTCAATAGAAGGTCACCCTTGAGCTAGGGATTTGACTCCATGGGACTAACCACATGCAAAATTTGGTACAAGCTTAGTACAACATTCACTGGCCAAGGTACGAAGCCTTGCACCCTCCAACTACGAGTGTTATGGCTTCGAAGAGTTCCAATTCCCTCACGAGCCTTTTAGGTACCCTTGCAAGCCTCACACATCTAAGGCACCAAGCTTAGAAGCCTCCAACTATAAATTCCAATGACTTCTAGGAAATCCACTACTATCATAGGCCTTCTAGGCTTCACAAATCCAAGGTACCAAACCTGACAACCTCTAACCAGAAATCCTGCAACTTCTAAGATTTTCACTGCCCTTAGAATCCTTCTAATTACCCTTCCATATCTCATGACACTAAGGTACCAATACAAACAACCACCAACTAATAATCTTGTGTATTCTAGGAGTTCCACTATCCTCTAGGTCTTCAAGGTACCCTTACAGTCTTCCATTACCATAATGGTATTCATGCTTCCATGTCTATCTATCCATAATTGTGAGCAAGAATCATTCCTTACCCCTCCTAAAGCATAGGAATCCACTACCTAATCCCCAACATACATCATGCTCAAACATGCCTCTTTTGTATACATGATTCTTTTTTTCCACCTGGAATTTACCCAAGCCCTTAATGGACTTTGGTTATATGAATGGACATTTTTTATGATTATTAAATCATAAGTGCATCCTTTACCCATCCATGGATTCTTACCCCCAAATTCTCATTTTTCCTTTTAGTTTTCATACATTTTATTTTATTAATATCCATATGTTGGATGATTACATTATCAGTTCTTCTAGCCTCAAATTATAAAACACGTATACATGAGCATACCGACCCAAAAACACAACACATTCATGCACATAGGTGTAACTACCCACATAACACATATACACACATATATATGGTCACCACGATTACTGGACATTGTTCTCGGCTCATTAGCTTATTTAATGTGTCCCATCTCAATAGCTTAATTCCACATTTATATGTTATTTACATTCCAAGGGTCGAGCAGGGGTGACACACATCACATGGAATTCAACAAGGCCACCATCTTTGACCATTATTTATTATTATTATTGTAGAAGAGTTGGGATGCACCAAGTAGAAAAAGGAAATATAAAGGATTAGGACTCTATGGAAATTATCCTCCCATCTTTTGTAGGAATTTTATTGATGATGTGACAATAATAAGAGTCCCTACATTAAAATAAGTTATATATTAAAATAAGATCCTAGAGGACTTCATGGAGGCATTGAGTACATCCACTAATGCGAGTAAATATCAAATTTACTTTTTTAATAATAACTTATTATTGCAAGAGCACTGAGCCAAATTACTGTGTTTCCCTACCAAATGTCTAGGGGAACCTTTGGCAGGAACTTCTTTAAAACCATCCACTGGAAGGAATTAGAATATAAAATAACTAATAAAATGGATTGTTGGACTTTTAGATCTCTAAATTTTGTTGGCATATTAGTCTTATTAAAACTAGTTTTGTAACCACTTGTAATTTATCTTCTCTCTACACGTCAATTCCCAAAGGAATCCTCCTATCCATCAAGATTATCTACAGATCCTTTCTTTAGGAACGTGGTATATGGGATAGAAAATGGGCCCTTGTACCTTAAGATAAATTATGTCTTCCCAAAATGGAAGGAGGCCTTGGTATTTGTGATCTAGAAAATCTAAATAACATTTTGGGAGAAAAAATATGGTGAAGGTGGATCCAAGGTCGACAAGAGTTATGGAGGAAAATTTGGAGTATGAAATACAAGCCCTCTTTATCATGGAAACAATAATTGAGATCTCAAAACCCTCTTAAAGGATCTTCAGTATGGAATTTATCCAACAGTAACGAATTCAACATATAACAACATTGTTTCCAAGAAATTTGAGAGGGGAAATATGCCTTGTTTTGGATTACTTGTGGCCGCAATATCCAAAACATGGTGGTGGGGAGGAATTTATTACTATATAAGAGCTTCACAAATATATAAGTCTCTTGATAGTAGTAGATTACTGGAACTAGATAGTGGAGTGCACCTCATGGGGAGAATGTAAAAATAAGGAAAGTTGGCCTCAAACTCTTAAAAAATCCAAAATATCCACATTAATGGAACACAAATGAAATATCCCCCTCTCCAAGGGACATGACAATCTCCAATGGGGCTATAACTAGAAGGTTATGTTCATAATCAAAGAGGTGTATCAAATAGTTTTAGGTCACATCAATCTTCCTCATCAACCAATGTGGAAACAAGTTTGGGTTAAGAACTTATGGCCCAAAGTTTCCCATTTTCTTTGGTTATTAGTACATTAAAGATCCCTTTCATGGGATAAAATCAAATGCAAAGGATTCAAAGGCCCTTCCCTTTATTTTATATGTGTATCAAATTCAAAGGAGATGGAGCATTAGCTCAATACATGTGATTTTTCTGAAACTATATGGTCTCACCTCTTCAACTTAACTAAATAGTCACACAATAATAGGACTAGAATCCTAGAAAATATTGGAGGTTGGATATCCTCTATGACAAAAAATCCTATTGTAAATCAAGCTTGGGCCCTCATTCTAAGGTTTTTCTATGGAAATATGGAAGGAGAGTGGAAATCATGTCTTTAGTAATCAATCATCATAAGGGGAGGTAATATAGGAAAAAACAGTATAGAGTGTCTGTGAAACAATACTACTCCAACCTTGGCCATTATCAGACTAGGAATTTAAAGTTTTTGATGCCATAATTTTTTGTAATCTCTATTTGTCTCCTCATTCTATTAATCCTTTTCTTCCAAGAATACCTTCTTCTAGTCCTTAGGTCTCCTACATCCCTCCCCCCCATAGATTGCTTAAAATTAATTTTTGACAGGGAATATAAAGGAAATTAAGGTTCTATTGGTCTTGGAGGAATATTTTATGACAACTATCAATAACCAGTGTTTCTATTCATAGGAAATATAGGAAATTTAAGTAATAGTGTAGCTAAATTTGCAGCTCTAGAGACTGACCTTGTCATCGCATGATCCAAAGTCTTCTCTAGGCTGATTATGGAGTGTGATTCTTAGTTGGTCATATTAAGAATAAATAAATTGATCAATGGATCTTCTCTAGGAAGAAAATGCCACAACTAGAGATTGAAAAAATATATCACACATACTAACCATCTGATCCATATGATTCTAGTCATTATTCCCTATCATGTCAAGAGAATAGGTAATAAGGTTGAAAACCTTATGGCCAATTAAGATGCAATGATAGTCACCTTCATATTTTAACAAGACAGAACAACCACTTATGGGAGGAATGGAGACCAATACTTATAAGATGATAAAGAAAGATCATGAAATTCGACTAGGAGTGGAAGAACATGAAAGGATAGGGATCATTGAGGACAAGATCTGCAAGAAAACAAATCATGTACCTCTAGTCAATCCAACCATTCCAGGAACTATTGATATTCCCATGTCCTCTTGATGACTTTAGTTAAGTTATCATTTTTCTACTTTTCTTGAAATTTACGAGTTTGGTGGCATATTGTATTGCATAATGAAGTCTTAGTCATTAGATATTTGTGTATGTATCTAGTTAGTAAATGGACATTTGGGATAAAATAAATTGATTTTTTCCTTTGTTTGTTTTCCATTCTAATAGACCACGAAAAAGGATTTATTGTTTCTATTTGATAGAAAAAAAAAAAAAATTGTTAATATTATAGCTTCAATTCTATTAATAACATTAATTTTATTATGTTAATAATTTTAAATGATATTAGAATTAACAATATTAATAAAATTATTTTCATGAACATTCTTAATATTTCATTAATGATGTTAGTAATAATAGGAAGAGGGTTTAGGTGCAACATTTTGGAGTTTCTAGTGGATTTCTAGCCGAAATATGGTGAAACAATTTGTGGCCAAATCTTGCTTTTGTTGTTTAAATTGGTTTTTTATTGCATATGTTGATTGAACACCCTTAAAAACACATGAGGCACCTCGATTGTGAAGTGTTCAGCTATTAAACTTGTGATTTCAATGAATCCCTGTTGGATCCTAAACAAATTAGAATGGAAAATAAGCCATAAAACTTTCCAAAAAGTCACACTTAAAGACTACTCGTTAATAATATTGTTTATAATATTAATGTGAATGTTGTTGTTGACATTGTTGTTTATTAATATTCCTATTATTAAATTTTACTACTAATAATAATAATTATTATTATTGTTATTTTTAATGTTAATTACATTTAATGGTTAAAACATTATTGATAATGTATATTATCAATAACAATGTTATTACCATTAACTCCATGCTGAGCATGAAAGAAATTGCACAACTTCATTTTAAGCAACATACCAACAAAATGTAATTTTTGTTTTCTGCTCTAAAAATTTTAGGGTCTATACCACATAGTTGTCTATGCTTGTTTGTACGAGAGGGGGCTCTACCCTTTCCTTTAGCCATATTATTTTGGTAGTCCATAAAGATTGTGTATCTACGGTTATTTCCTTTCAATCTCCTCATTTTCAACATCCTTTTTAGGAGAGCAATTGAGTGAAGTGGGGCTTCTAATTTTGTAGTGGAACATCCATTGGATGCATCATGAATGCTATAAAATCAAGGTGTTTCCTGCCAAGAGCGATGCAGGATCCAAAATATGAGGTTAAACCAATCAAGTTCATAGAAAATATCCAATATATGTAGGATCATTCTTTGACTTTCAAATTCATTGGATTATTTCCTAATGAAAATTTGTTGATGTGGTAGATCCAAAATAAATGGAACCTTAAGGATTATTCACAGTGATTTCCTCTACCTTGGAAGACAAATTGAGGGTTTTTCGACGACGACTGTAGTTTTTTAACAATGTAGGGCTCTTCATGTGATTTTGGAAGGAGAATTATAATCCAAAGAAGGAATATTTCCTTATTGCGCCAGTGTCAGTATAACTCTTTTCTCTTCCCAAGGAATATTTAGAGGAGGAAACCTTTGAAGGAATCAACAATGCCATCGAAAAATATGTCAAAGAATTAGAGGCTACTAAGAGTGGGAGGTACAAATAATATTCTCAGTTTTATGTTGACATGAATATCTCCCACCCACTTCCAACCTCCATAGATGTTTATTATCATGATAGTGTTTGGAAGAAGTCATTTAATTATGAACATGTCCCTTTTAGATACATACATTGCCATGAATAAGGTCACCTTATTAGGGATTGTATGATGAATAGCAGGGAACATACTGAATAACACAATCCTTATAAACAGAAACATTATTTGGGAAATGTCCCTCAAAGAAAAGAAAAATTGATTCCTCGAGGTACCTTAAATCATGACCAAAACCTTAGATATGGAAATAGGTTTGAGTCTCTTTCCTCTCTGCAGGAGTCTCCAAAGCAAGAAAACATTCTATAAATCATGCAATCAACATAAGGAAAATCTCATAACCCTCTATTGAATCCTACAGAGCCCGTGTAAAAGCCTAATGAAGAGTGGCAACAAAATCCATCATCACATGAAATGGTTGGCTCCCTTTCGGAAGAAGCTGAAGAGAAATATCTACTAGAAGATATGAATATGGATCGCCCATGAGATATTTCCCTTGCAGAAGAATGGCATGGGAAGGATACAAAGGACATACTAGCTCATTAGGCTAGAATTTTGTATAATTCTTATCTTCAAGCTAAGAAAACAACCAATCCAAGCTCGAGTTATCCATAGACTCATCTTGGGGCTCAAAAAATGAATTTCAAGATGGTATACAAGACAGAGAAAAATGCAAAAAAATGAGGCCACATGATAACTAAGCCACTAATCCAGAAAGGCACTGAACATTTAGTCAACATCGGGAAAATCATGTCAATGTTAGAGGCACTTCCCCCATTGAAATCTTGAATCCTTAAGGATTTTTTGATGTAGTCATGATTATCGTAGTCACTTTTTGATTTTTTGTTTTCTGTAGGAAGCTTACTAGTCTTAAGAATCTCCTAAATTCTAGTCCTTTTTTGGAGACTCAATATATATGTAAATTTTTCTGATTAATGAAGGGATCCATTTAGCTCGTCCCCTCCCCTGCAAAAGAAATATGATTATATTAATTCAATATAAATAATACTATTATTGTAAAAGGTAACTTTTAAAGTCTAATTCAAAGTTTTATAAGCATTTTGATCCTACACATATGTATAGAGTTTGACCCACTTCCCTGATACTTTTCATTACGAAACATGTATTGGAGTACAAAAATAATTGTTTCTTTAACCCTAACACTTGCCATTAATTCTAATGTGTGGAAATTATGAAGTATCATATAAACTTATAATCATATCTGGTAAATGTGAAAATTTAAACATGTTTTAAACATGGATTTAGACATGCAAGGAAGTTATTTGTGATTACCCATCCATTGATCTAGAAGAGACAACTGGATATTATCAGCATATTTAATTCTAAACTATATGATGAAGAGTTTTAATTAACAAAAAGATTGATATCCAAATGTTCAATAGGAGGGCCACTTATCTATGTAATTATTAATGTTATTTATCAGCACTAACATTAATATTATTTATATTAACAATGTTAATATTAATGTTCTTATTATTAGTAGTATCAATATTAATGTTATTAAATGTTAGTAATAATTAATATTAATAATGTTAATAACATTTAATGTTAAAAATCCTTTGATGGGGGTGAGGCATGAGGCATATGGTGGTCTAAAATATCATAACCACAACCTTGATGACAGAGACAAATGAATGTCATTAAGGATGGGGTGGCGCGGCCACCCCCATGCACACAATCACATGCAATGTGAATTTATCACGACACCTTGTATTTGTGATGAGGGTAATTTGGGGAGATAAAAATAGTATAGATGAATATGTTGCCTAATAGTGTTTTTTCTATCTATTGCAATGAGAGGATTCTAGCTTAATTTTGGGGAAGTCGGTTCCTCACATAGAAAATCATAAGGAGCTATGAAAACTTGTCAAAGTGGAGCGAGAGTATGTCTTTTATG
This sequence comes from Pinus tabuliformis, assembly GCA_031772625.1. NCBI lineage: Eukaryota > Viridiplantae > Streptophyta > Pinopsida > Pinales > Pinaceae > Pinus > Pinus tabuliformis. Next base: position 647,620,508 of record CM062818.1, on the reverse strand, counting down.
AACCACTGACTAGTTTTTTTACCCAAATGAGATACACCAATTGATAAGGATGAGTTAAAAGGCTTTGTGAGAAGAGAAAAGGAGGGGATTCTAGAAGTGAACTAGTGGAGAAGGAAGGAAGGTCATCAATTATATATCATATGGGTCATTGGATAATATAAATCTTATCTTGTACATACAATTTGGTGCCATGCATCATCCTAGTAATTTTTAAACATCTCAGGCCTCTTTATAATTTAGTTGATTTTCCACATAGTGACAAGCTTGTTAGTCTGATTGTGTTTCCTAGATTTGATAGTGGTATTCAGTAGGTGGCTTGACTCAATTCAATTTCTTGTGTCATTGGTTGGTACTCTGGGATTGGTTTTATGCTATGGGGAAAAGTCTTGGTAGTGGGGCTTAGTTACTATTTTCATCCCTGCTGTGTGATTTGGAGTTGGTCCAATACTATTGACTGTAATTAGGTTAGTTTACTTAGACACTTTGTCTCCCGAGCCTAGTTGGGTGTCGAACTTTGACACCTCTCCTATCGTTTTTTGCTCTTTGATCAGTACTGGACTATCATGTGTTTGTTCTCCCTCATGCAAAGAGAATGAATGAGTAAGAGAGGATGCCAAGGAGACCAAGAACACAGTCATTGCAACCTTTAGGCCTAGGATGCTACTGAAGTGTTTCATTCAGTTGTCCACAGTGATATTTGCAATGAAATTCACAACTTGGAAATATGGCATCTGAAGACAGACACCGTTTTTTAGACTCAGAATTACAAGATGAATTTGGTTAGATTATTTCACATCCTGAGCATACCAGAGGCAAAAAAATAGTATCTTCAGGCCCTCTTTATTTATTGGAAGATGAAAACCCTAATTGGAAGAATTCTTATGGAAAAACATCTAGGAAAGTTTAATATATTTACTAGCCTTAAGGATTTGAAGAGAGAATAGAGGATCATGAAGTTCCATATGGGAAGGATGGATAATACATGGCTCGAATTGAGTGCCACATTTCGTGCATCACTTCCTCTTTTACTCTACCGGGCTCTAGTGTGAGAGATATGGATCCAGTTACATCCTTTGATTAATAGCTATGACTTGTTTATTGTTTGTTTCTTATGACTTGATTTTTATGTAGTATGGTTTGATCTTTCTATAGACTCTTATTTTGGATTGAGGATTGTAAAACTTATGTAGTTCTGGGCTAGTTACTCTATAAAAACATCTGGTTTCCCACTACGTAGGTTGATATCATATATTATAAACTATAATGATAATGTATGGTTAATCTATGTACTGATTTGATTTTGGAAAGGTAATAAAATCTTAACTTGCAAGAACAAAATATTTAATGTTAAAACATTAATAATAATAATAATGCTATTGTTTTAATATAAATAGTAATGTTTCTATAAAAACTAATTTTTAAAACCACTCAAATTATTATAAGCACTTTGATTCTATTAAGATACAAGTGCCCAATACTTTTCATTATGAAATGAATATAGAGAAACAAATGTTTCTTTAATCTTTCCACTTCTTGTCTATCTTGGTTGAAAAATAAACATGGTTGAACAAATTTCTCAACCATGCACCAATATAGGAATCTAGTTAACGAAGAATATATTTCAACCTAACTAGATCCAACGACCTCCTAAAGACTAGGAATAGACTCCTTTACTTAGAAAGCATCACAATTAAGACAAGTAGGAGTTATATTCTCTAACCCTCCCCAATCATAATTACCAAAGTCTACCTATGCTACAACCTAGCATTTTCAAATGTTATCATAATGTTGATGTGCATATAAAGAAAATGCCATCCACTAGAATGCATGGGAACCTAGCTTTCCTTTGTGTACATAATTCTTCAACCATCATATTTTCATACTTGTACATGTATGTTTAAGTCCCCCTCCATATTCATCAACATGGGTTTTGTTGGATTACTCGTAACCATGCTATGAATTTTGCTAGCTTACCCTCAATCATGCTCATGATGCTCTTGCAACGAAAAAAAATCTCTATAGGATTATTTTCAACTTAGATCTAGGTTTTGTGAGCTTACCCTCAACCATGATTTAGGTTTTCTCAGTTGACCCTTAACCATAATCTAGGTTTTCTTGGCTGATCCTCAACTATGCTTTGGGTATTTGTGAGATGGCCCTCAACCATGGTTGTGATGCTCTTTCTACTTAAACCCCTATCTTCACAAGTGGCTTTTGTATTACCACAAGCTTATACTACAAAGTGGTTTGTGGGGGTAAACATCATTATTTTACTCAAGTACAATTACAAAATCCATTCATGGAGATACAAGGGACATCCGAATGTGTGACTCACATTACAATATAATATTTGAGAGTATTCTACAAAACACACAAACTTTTGACATCAATTTTTCAACCTTTATTTCTTCTCCATTGTTATTACTCAGGCCATTATCCATTGTTGTCATCATCATTGCTACCACAAGAATTATTTTCTTAAATTATTTGTCATACATTTATAATGTTTATTATTCAATAATTGTTGCAAATAGAAGTTGTCTCTTATTGGAATGGCCAATTCCACCACATATTCAAACTCGTGACAATATTGGCAAGCATAAATCTCACTAGATTATTTAAACCATATTTACATCAATGAAATAGTAGCTTCTAAAGAGTTGACACAATGAATTTATTGGTCTACATCTTCATCTTCTACATGTAGGATCTCCTTTCCATTTGTTGCGGTTCTGACTCATTCTAAAAACACAACTTTAAGGTGTTAAGCTTGTTAATTTTTCATAGGGCTATATTGTTCTTTGCTTTGATAGTTTCATTTCTCCATTAACACATTAAGTTCACCCCATAACATCATAACATTATACAGATTTACATCATTATTCATCAACATATGCAACTATGTAGAAAGAAAAATAACATCATCATCAATGCAACAAAACATAAAGGAACACATGAAGAAAAGCATGCATACATAGAGACACCAGGATTGGTGAGAGACTAGGGAAAAACTCACTATGGGGGAAACCCTTGAAAATTCTTCTTCTACTATATTTTCATCAAATGATTCAGCAAAAGAGAGTACAATGATCCATATCCTCACAAAAACTAGACTATCCATAAAATGCATCTAAACATTAGAACTCCGATTCTAATAACTGTAATCTACTATCATTTCTTGTAGCCTACTCCTGAACACTGTTGTCACTGAGTGAAATATTTGCAGTACTGCAGTTTCATATTTGAGTCTCAGACGCATGAAGGAGGAGCAGAGCGAGCATCTATAGCAATGTTGGATGGTCCCTGGTGGACTCTGTGTGTGCATCGAGGGAAAAATATTCTTTGTTCTACCTCAGACCCCCAGACACTCCTTTCAGGTTATTGTGCATTCGTCCAAGGCTCATGGGGCACTACCAGGGCCACCTTGTGCATGCGTCTAGTGACCTGAATGCCTGATCTGCCTTCTGAGGTCCTGAATGCTCCCTTCAATTTAGCATGCGAGCATCTATAGATTCTTGGAGTTGTCTTTACCATAGTATGTCAGCGTCCAGGGAAGAAATTTCCCATTTTTGTGCGAGCATCCAAAAATCAGAAACTATAGATTCATGTGAGCTTCGACCTTGTAGCTTCAAACCCTTGTGCAAGCTTCCTCCATCAGACCTATGCGAACCAAGACAACATATAAGAAGAGAATAGAGCTTGATCAATTGTGTCCAAATGCGCTTGAGGTCTCTTCTATTCATAGGCTTCCATGAGGGTCCACTTGATGTTGAGGCCGACCTATCCATTAGTACATGTGCATAGGGCCAACCAAATCCAATATACGTGAGTGGGTACATAAATTCAAAACCAACTTTTTCTTGCCTAAATGAGGTGATATTTAGGTCAATTTTGGTACTCGCTTAAAGAGGAATTAAATGCAATCATCATCAATGTTATATGAGATGTCCAAGGTGTAATTTTAATGTAGTTGCTTAATTTTAACAATCCCTCTCAACTAGGGAGAATTCCACCTGCCAATACGTGATCATCGATCAACATGACATACATCCCATCTCAAGTATCTCATCATCTTAGATCATCAATGTACATCTCTTACTTATTCCTGCTTATCTCTTGACGTGTTCATGAGTTGAATATTCTTGAATCTAAAATAAGAAGATTTTTCGACCGAGGGGGAGCTTAAGCTACCACCCTCTATTCATCAGGCTACAACCCAGAACATTTTCTAGTGTGCTACTACCCTGAATCTCTATTAGCAGGCTACTACCCGGAATATTTGTTAGTGGGCTACTACCTAGAATCTCGACCAGTGGGCTACTACCTGGAAATATGTCAATGGGCTACTACCCAGAAATATGTTAATGGGCTACTACCCGAAAATGTGTGAACGGGCTACTACTTGGAGATATGTGAACGGGCCACTACCTGGAAATATTTAAATGGGCTACTACTAGAAAATATGTCAATGGGCTACTACCCAAAAATATGTCATCAAGAAACTACCTAGAAATGTCATTGGGCTACTACCAAGAAATACCATCGGGCTACTACCCAAAAATGTCAGCGGGGAGTCAAATGTATGACCGACATCATTATTGGATAGCATATCATCAGGGAGCACATCTCAACCTAGAACCACATCGGGGAGATATTACTTAACTCGAAAGCTCATGGGGGAGCTACTACTACAACCCCATATCAAGCAATAGGTGATATAGAGGAGCTACTAGTCAACCCATCCTATTTCCTAATGATCGTCCCATCAATGACCCTAAATAGTCAAGTGGTGGAACACTTGCATCATATTCTAGCATGGATGAGATACCTGAATTACCAAGAGGTAAGGATCACATGCCTCCAATCCTCCTTAACCATTAGATAGATGGAGAGGGATAATCCCAACAAGCCCATCTTATGGGTATGATGCCAACTAGGGTATACTCTGCAACTAAGAATATAGGGTGAGCTGCTACTACAACCCTATGGGTAACAAATAGGGTTAAAGCCCTATTTTCTAGAGTTCCCTCAACCCCAAGAGCCCTCTATCTCAATTCCATACCCTAGGAGCTTATACAGGGGAGGAAGAGCCTGGCTCAGTGTCCTCAATCAGTGCTGCTCTCATCATATTCATATCATCATACTTGTATCAAGTAATCATCATCTATCATTAGTAGTTGTCTCCTATTTATTTAGAATATCAAATAAAATATCATGTTAGAGCATAAATAATCATATAAATCACAAAATGATACCATAATCATCCTCCCTCTTAAGGAAGTGCCAACCATAAGCCTAACCTTGTCTCGTATAGCTACACAATCTCAATATATGAGAGTATCATGGTTGTATATATATATATATATATATATATATATATATATATATATATATATATATATATATATATATATATATAGATATATATTATTCTCTACCAATCGGATCCATCTTTTTATTATGATAATGTATCCATGTCATATCCAGATCATGCTCAGACATCTCTCTAAGGAATTTCATAGTCGTGCTCATATCTAGTCATGCTAGCAACATCGTACTCAACCTCGGTTGTGTCACAAACTGCTCATCATGGTAGATCTTATACTAAGGTAGCATTCATATGTGCTCATATCATCAACAATCAACATCATCATATACATACAATCATATATCATAGGAAGAATATCTCAGACCAAGAATAGATCATATCATGCAAACATCCCGAAGGATTCTTGGCAACAACTCAATGTGTATGAAGCAGCTCAGTCATGAACTTATTCAAGTTCTATGCACATTATATATATATATATATATATATATATATATATATATATATATATATATATATATATATATATATATATATATCTATAGATATATATATATATATATATATATATATATATATATATATATATATGGATGGATGTTCTAAATGGAACATCAATGCTTCAATGGACTTTCAGATGCCATTTCAAGTTCAACACCATCTTTAACTTCACATCGAAGTCTCCAAGGATTTTCATTTCCACTTTTCAATGCTTCTTTAATAGCTTCACAATATAAATTATCTTTTCCTAACTTTAGAAATCGATTCATCATGCCATGATACATTATTACAAGATTCAGAAGCCATATCCCTCTAACTTATATCATCATAGGCTCTTTACTTGACAATAATAGATCGTCAGTATATAAAATACAAAATCAAAATCAAAGTCATGCATTCGAACACTTCTGAGGTAAAGGCTTGGATCAAGACATCATCATGGCTTCATCAAATAACTGTTAATGCAGACATATCTGGATCAAGGGAGATTGCTTCATTCAATTATCATAACACTTTACCAAACCATCATGCTTCGACTTTCATAAATCCTTATTGTGCAATAAAATCACCTAAATCAGCTCATCAAAATTTAGAAGCGAGATAATTACTAATATCAAAAGTCATTAATATCTTAGCGTCAATTTCTTGAACTAGATGACAGGTAGGACTTTCATCAAGTCATGTCATCATGCCAACAGGTTGTCATCAACCATTCGGTATCAATCAAATAATTCCCATAATACAAGTCATTGCAAGTCACTATGCCCATATATCATTGTCATCAAGTAAAATCAAGGAAAATTTTAAGGATGGAAAATTTTCTTGAAGTTTAAAACATTGGCGAATCTCACTAATCCCTAATATGAAAATTATAAATGTTTATTGATATATTTGTAAAATTAATCAAATTATAATTATTTTATATATAGTCTCTATAATATTGGCGATTTTTAAGCTAAAATTTTATATTCTAAAATTTCGAATCGTCTTTTATAAAATTGGAAATTGGCGAATCTTTTTTGTGGAAAAATCATGGAAAATTAGCCCACTCGAACATTAGCCCCTAAAATTTTCCATGAGTAAAATCATTAGTTGTCAAGGCAAAACATTAGACATCATCTCAATATCCAAATTTCCTATCATAGTAAGATCTATAGTCGAAGACATATCTCAATCATTGAGTCAAGAGATCTAGGTCATCATCAAACATCATACAACTCATACATATCAATCACCCAAATCATGTCAAACTCTTGTACCACAAACTTCAAACATAATGACATATTTATATGTATGCCATGGTCACCTGCAAACATTCAAACTTCCCTTCTCTCAAATCTTTTGGATATATGCTATATATTAGTAGAACTAACATCCTCCAGGTGAACATCTAGTTTCATGCACAAAACTTCAATTTTGTGTCCATCGGGCATAATTGCACTTATGGGCCTTCTTTTATGCAAGTGAGGCTCAGACCTATGTTTTAGATCAACAATGTCATATACCCATAAATCATAATTCAATAGTACATATAATGCAAATGGATAGATTCTCCCTCAGAATGAGAATACACTTCATTCGTCTTCTTTCATGTCATCAACCTATCTTTACTAGAGTCATGCAATAACAGATCTGTTAGATCATAGAATCAAACATATATCCATCATGGTCATAACATGCTCACGTCAACTACTACATCATCACATCATGACATCAATCTTTCATCAAAGGTTAGATTCATATGATAGGGGCAGTGGACATGTGTGACAACACACTTCAAAGATCGGGAACACAATATCACTTTTATCAAGTGAATCCATTGAGTTAAGGAATTCGGTAAAACTTTACCAAAACAACATGAGTGTCAACATAATTTCATCATACTTATCACAAGCATTATCAATATCAATCAGGTAACATTTTATAAGAGATCCATCATGTCTTATGCATCTCAAGAGTATCATTTACTAGAGTCAAGGTACTAGCCTTCTTCATGGAATCAGGATCTCCAACAACAATAGATGTTAGCCAAACATGAAGTTATGCCACTATATCCAAGATCAATAATAAGTAGCCTCATAGAATCAAGAACATCATCGTGATCAAAATATTCAATGCCAAGTGCACCATAAGAAACATAAATCCAAATATCTTTCATATGCAAGCATGAGCCATTTGTGAAGGAGACATTCTCAACATACCATAAGGCTTACCTAGTCATCCAATGTTATAGCTAGAACATAACATTAAAAAAATATACCTTTCATACCTTGTAGAGTTCAAATAGTTGTGCACCTTATCATAGGAAACTTGTAGTGCTTGACATCTTTTCATCAAGTGTCTCTTTACCCCTTTCTAGATCCAGATTTTCTTTCTTGGATCTCAAATGATCCTCAAGAGAGATCCACTTATTACATCTCATTAGATACATCCATATACTCAAATATACATGGAGGAAGTATAAGCAATGATCAAAACAATAATCATAATATTCAAATCCATAATTTTAAACAAGAGTAAAGACAAAAAGAAACATCATAAGTCAAGGAGTACTTATCTTCAATGAGAGGTGATCCTCTCCCTCTTGAACCGACCTTCAAGAGTCATCACTATCCATAGTCCATATATGAACATTGCCTTAAATCAAATTTATCAGCAACTAGGTCATCTAGGGCATCATCAAATCTGTCCCAAGTGCTTGAGCACCTTCATGTAGGCCATGCTAGAGTTTCATACATCAAATCTCAAGTATTTTCCATAAACTAGGATTTCTCCTAACCATCAAATCCTTATGCACTAACTACTTAGAGTTTCCTTCATACCGTAGGATTCTTTTAAGTATCCACCATCCTATTTTTTCTTCCATCAAAAGTGTCTCTATGGGGGTGATTTCCATGGTTTTTCTTCAACCCAACTCCAATACCATGGTAATTTTTCATATAGCTATATTGTTCTTTTCTTTGATAATTGCATTTCTCCATTAACACATTAATTTCACCCCATAACATCATAACATTATATAGATTTACATCATTATTCATTAGCATATGAAACTATGTAGAAATAACAATAACATCATCATCAATGTAGTAGAAGATAAAGGAATACAATAACAAGAGCATGCATACATAGAGACACTAGGATTGGTCGGGGACCAAGGCGAAACTCACTATGGGGAAAACCATTGCAAATTATTCTTCTAATAGATTGTCATCAAATGACTCAACAAAAGAAGGTACAATGATCCATATCTTCACAACAACTAGAATATCCATAAAATGCATCTAAACATCAACACTTTGATTCTGATAATTGTAATGTTTTGTCACTGACTTTACCCTACTGTTGAACGTTTTTGTCACTGAGCGAAATATTTGGAGTATTGCAATTTCATATTTGAGTCTCAAACACATGGAGGAGGAACTGAGTGAGCATCTATAGTAGTGTTGGACACTCCTTGGAGGACTCTTTACGTGTGTCTGGGGAAAAATATTCTTTGTTCTGCCTCAGACCCCCAGTCACTCCCTTAAGGTTGTTGTGCATGTGTCCAAGCCTCCCCAGACACTAAATTTCTGTCTCTAGAGACTAGCCTTGTCATCGCATCATCACAAGTCTTCTCTAGGTTGATTATGGAGTGCGATTCTTAGATGGTCATCTTAAGAATACATAGATTGATCAATGGATCTTCTATAGGGAAAAAAATGCCACAAATATAGATTGAAAAATTATATTACATATATTAACCATTTGATCCATATGATTCCAATCATTATTCCCTATCATCTCAAGAGAATAGGTAATAAGGTAGAAAACCTTATTGCCAATTAGGATGCAATGATAGTCACCTTCATATTTTGACAACCTATAACAATCACTTATGGGAGGAATGGAAACCAATACTTATCGAGATTATAAAGAAAGATCATGAAATTGCACTAGGAGTGGAAGAACATGAAGGGCTAGATATCATTGAGGAGAAGCTCAGCAACAAATCGAATCATGTACCTCTAGTCAATCCAACCATTCCAGGAACTATTTATATTCCCATGTTGTTAAATTGGCAACTAGGGCCAAACTCCATGTGGGTCGGCTTATTTATGGCAGCTGATATTTTTATTGGATCCCTCTCGTCGAGAGGTGTAGGATTGATCCAAAGATCATCCGATTCCGATAAGTATTTATGGAGATATGAATTTATTTTGTTTATGTAATTATTATCAAGCCGACCAGCTCTTATGTAGGCTCTAGAAGCCCAACCGACGTGTCTATTCATCATCCTCGTTGTGGTATAAATAGATGAGGATTTGATATCATTCACACACAACTCTTGAGTGATCTCCTCCTCTCCACGTCTTGGGTTTTGGGAGGAGGAGTGAGACATCAAGAGAAACACACGCTGGCCCAAAGATGATGCCCTACCAATGCATGATGATGCCCTAAATGGAGAACGCAGTCATGAACTAATTCGTTGTTTTAAGCAGCCCTAAAACGAAGTCAATTGATGCCCTAATCGCTGCTATGCCCTAGCCAGCCGCAGGCTTATGAGGATGTTAACAATACGCATATACGCAGTCTTACGCAGGGCATATATCAGTCACAGTTATATGCATATACGCAGGGCATATATCATTGTCATAGATACGCATGTACGTAGTCCTACGTAGCGCATATATCAGTCTCAGTCATATATGCATATACGCATCACAGTCATAGTCATATACGCATACATACCATTGTCACAGTTATATGCATATACGCATCACAGTCATAGTCATATACGCATACATACCATTGTCACAGTCATATGCAATATACGCAGGTCATACGCAGATTGGAATACGTTGAAATGGAGATAAGAGGCCGCAGTCACAGAAAGGAGACGCAGTAAGGTTTGACTGCACCTAGGGTTTCGGTGCAGTCACAACCTCGATGCCAGGAGTAATGGATAACGTCATCACTGTAAAGAAGAGTCACAACATACCTATGATCTGAAGGAGGTATCTCACATTCTTTCGTGTGAGTATTGGAGCAGATCCGCTCTACAGGATTTATCATATTGCTTGGCAGAAATGATAAAGGAATGATGAAGTCTCAACAACATAACAGTGACAAGGGTTACATAATAAAGCAGTAATGAGAATCACTGTCTCAACAAATATATACAGTGATGACAAAGGTATGTTGCAACAGTCCACATAATGATGACTTCAATGAAGAGCTCATTGACATAATGTAATGACTGTCTTAGTGCATCCATGAAAGCATAAAGATCACAGTGAGTGGATCACGTTGATATGAAGCAACAGTGAAGATCTCTGTAATGATGGCTTCAATGGTGCTGAAATGAGAAGTATATCAACAGCGATGGAAAAGAGAATTAGAGATCTGGTATATGGATCTCAGTGACATGCAACGGTGACTTGGAGTACATCATGTTAGATGAGATCATGAAGCTTGATATGGTGCATGGGCAGCATTATGAATAGCATAATGGGCAACATTATGAACAACATGATGGGCAGCATAATGGGCAGCATTATGAACAGCATGATGGGCAGCATAATGGGCAGCATTATGAGCAGCATGATGGGTAGCATAAGTGCATGATGACATGGAGCATGGACAACATCATGATGAATTCATGGGCAGCATGATCAATGAGATCATGGACATGAAGGGCAGCATGATTAGAGCAGCATGGTGCAATATGCAGTGGTGCAACTATAAGACCAAATGCAACATGACGATAGGTGAAGGAATCACCTTGAGAATCAGTTGAAGCAGAGTGTCTTCAACTGATCTCATCATTATACGAAATGATCTATGCTAGATCTAGATAAGTCAAAGTGTTGACTTCTGTTGTAAATGTACTATCTCTCTCTCTCTCTCTCTCTCTGCTGAACTTTGAAGAACATAAAAGAAGAATTGATCAAGGGTTTCCCCACACATTGTGGGGTTTGTCCCTGGCTTGCGCCACATCTTGTGTCCTCTTGTCTTGGCTTGTCTTCTGTGTTTTATATTTATGTTCTATCTGCAGTTTATCGTAATGTTGATGTGATTGCTCACTGTGAAAATTTAAATAAATTGCTCTAGCATAGAACATACCCAAAACTTAACACATGTCCTCTTGACGACATCAATTAAGTTATGGTTTTTCTACTTTGCTTTAGATTTACAAGTTTGGTGGCATATTGTATTGCATAATGAAGTATTAGTCATTAGATATTTGTGTATGTATCTAGTTAGTATATGGACAATTGGGATAAAAGAAATTGATTTTTTTCTTTGGTTTGGTTTCCATTCTAATAGACCATAAAAAAAGATTTCTTGTATCTGTTTAATAGAAAAAAAATATTTACAAAAAAAAATGTTAATATTATAGCTTGAATTCTATTAATAACATTAATTTTATTATGTTAATAATTTTAAATTCTATTAACACTAATAATATTAATAGTGTTGGCTTGTTGGTGCCTGACCCAAGTTTAGGGGTGATTTAGCCAAACAAATCCCGATACTACTGGCCCTTTCGGCAACAGACTGTGAAGCGCAAACTGAGGTCTCTCCCAAAGTAGTATGGGAGGGTGCTAGAACCAGGTTTCTGCACCCTAGAGATGTCTGATGAGTTCAAGTGGTACGCGGTTCGACCCTGCGCGGACGTCGCTAGGCACACTTAGTTGTACCTTGCAGCCTAAGATGTTGCCTTCGCGCAACCCTACTAGGGGGTTGAACACGATTATTACCCAAGACTTTACTAGTATTCCACTTTTAGTTGATTAACTTAGCTTACTTGCATGCTTTAAGTTATATGTAGCAATATAAATCATTCATACAGGTGCACACAGTAAATAAACAATATATTTGCAATTTATATCAAACATGTAATAACCCAAGAACATATACACATAATTAAGATAAAACTTCTCTTTATTATTCCTTCCTCGGTTACAGACTCAACTCTACTCTGCGCACTCAGTTGTGGACTACTAGGCCTCTACGCACTCAACTGCAGAGCCTTCTCCTACTCTACGACCCAAGACAGACTTAGACTCTTGCTCTTTTCTTCTACTTCGATGTCTCTTTCTTAGTTAGTTTCTTTACATTTAGAGGCTCACTCTATGTATACAATCCCATGGTCCGCGGACCATGGGTAGGCCGGAATTACATTACAAGACTAAGGCAGACAACCATGTGACTCTATCATACATTTCACACTCAGCGCCCGCAATTCGCAGAGTCTTTACAACAATATTGGGTCAAAACTTGGGCTTTGAGCCCCAAAACATGCCTTGGGGGGATTACATGCCCAATAGGCCCCCGACACAAACATCATGACTCATCCTGGAGTCACTCTGTTGACGCAGAGATCTTGGCTCGTAGTCCATCCAACTGTTCTCAAAACTTGCTTAGGTTAGTAGCACACTGAGCTGCTGCTTGTTGAATCTGCTGCATCCACTGTTCCGAGACCTCTGATCCTGGGGTGCTTCTCTACATTAATGTGTGCATCCCCTGTATGTGTGTGAGCTTTCCTTCAATGTTCATCGTGATCGTGAAGGCTTCATCAATCAACGATTGGACACACACTTTGAGAACTGCGTCCGTGTGGTGTACCGCATCCACCTGTTCCTTTAGTGCTTTAGCTAGCTACATCCTCGCAAGCCTCTGGGTGAGGACCACTGTCTACGCAATTCCTTAGACACTATCGTATTTCTACTGGAGTTCTCTCACTTCTGTCTCCAAGCGCTAGATGTTAGGGTCCTCCTGCAAAGATGTGAGGACCTCAAGTGCTTGTTCCAACATGCTGGTACAGTCTCGCACTGCACCTTCTATTTTCTCCAGTCTTGTTGTGATAACGCTAGCACATTGTTCTCTAACTTCTGCGGAAGTGGATGGTTGTGCCTTTAACCGCAGCTCGGCGATCTGAAGATTGATCTCCAATAGAACATTGGTTGTTTCTTCCCTGGCCTCATGGACTTCTGTAGTTAACCTGTGAATCCACACCTCTACTGGTAGTTCTGCTGGGATGGCCAGCTCCGAGACACGTTGGCAAGTGTCATCTACCACCTGCACCAGCTGTTGATTTTACGACACTAATAAGTCGCACTGCAAGCTGATTTGTTCCATGTTTATCTTCTGCTCACTAAGGACTTGGATCGCATGGCTCTCCCTAGCGCGCAACTCTTCCGTTATCCCATTCTGTAGCAGATACAGTGTCTCATGCAGAAGGGAAGCCATATTAAGGCCAAGGCCTTTCATCATGCTCATCGAAAATCTATTGGTCTCATTCACTGCTACTAGGACCCCTTCCAGCAATACTATCGTGTTTGCCATCTGTGCGCACAGCATCTACCGAGGATCCTACTGCGAGGTGGGTTGAAAGGGTACCTGCCTGAGGGGGAAGTACCTGTAACTCCTGCAACTGCACCTTGAGGGCCCCCAACACAGTCTAGTGCTCCTACATAAAATCTTGAAGAGCCTCATTGGTGACATCGCGCACTATCTCATCGATGTCATGGAGATCACCCTCGATTAGGGTGATCGGTTCAATGGCCAACTTCGATGCCTTCACCTTCTTCCTCAGTCCCACTCTCTCTGTTGTGTGTGGGCGCTTCAACTGTGTGGATAAGGTCCCTAGGTCCGCGCTCCCTTCTGTTGTTTCTGCTTCCTCTGCCTCCTGCCCCTGCGAGGGTGTTACTTGGCCCTCATCCACCTTCTTGGTTGCTTCCTCTGCTTCCTATGCTATTGTTGCTGCTTCTGCTACCTTCTTCTGCTCAGCAGCTTTCTATGCAGCTGCCCGCGCTGCCCGTTCTTCAGTTGTTGTTGTTTCCTTCCATCTTTTCTCGGCCAACTGTGTGACGCACAGCTTGGCATCATCCTTCTTCTTCTACACTGTCGCCTTCTCGAGTTCTACAGGATCTGGGGCGCGCCATTTCATGGGCCATGCCTCTAAGATAATGAAAATGGCATCGTCAATGGATACAAAAGGTAGCTTCATCTAGTGCTTCACTGGATCCTTACACGCCCTGATAAAGATGTTATGCATATCAGCCTTAAAGTCAACAAAACTTTGCAGACTATTATACACCGTGGGTGACAGGGGTGGCTTCTGGTTGATCCACATCCGGATGTTCATCTCCATGAGCATCTAGAAGATCTTGTTATCGCGTATCCTTTTCGCGTCCTTTGTGGCCCAGAGCGAAGCCTACTTCGCGGCCTCTGGTAATTCTCTATCAATTCTGGGGTATTGACTGTCCTCCGGTAGTTCCCCTGCTATGAGCACTATGGATAGTAACAACCACGCATAGTGGAAGGTTTTACCCTGCTCTTGGGCTTTGCAGCAATTCTTCAAAAATTTTGTGCAGAGGAATTCGAACCAGTTAAACTAGACCCCCTCTGTGCACTGCTCAGCCAGTGCGACCACTAGCACCGGTACCTCATCAGCGCGACACTTCCACAAAACTTTGCCATCCAAGATTAGTGTTGCTATGCATACTGCTTTGTCCTTGATGTTGGAGATAGCGTAGCCTCTCTTCTTCTTCTCCAGCTTGTACTTTGTCTTCATGGCCTCCGTGAGAGCCAAATCACTACCCTTCCCTTCCGATATGGTCGTGGGGTCCTTTGTATGGTAGTCAGGAAATGCGATGGATTAGGTCTGCTGTGATGGGGATAGGCTTCTCCAACCATAGATACCCATCATGTACCAGGTAGAGTAGCTGCCTGATGACGAAAATGGCCATTGGAGTGTGGTGGAAGTGTGGCACCCGTAGCAAGTTCAGTAACCCGACCTTTTCCAGTCTGCACAGCCACTTCCGTGGCTCTAACATTGTCACCACCCCCGTGTTGTTCTGCTTCATGAGATTCCCAGTCTCCAGGTGAGGGAACTTCTCGCAGTCAGCAAGGTCCCAATCTTCAAACTTCATGGTTGGCACGCGGCCCAGGTGTGTGCCTTCAAACATAATGTCCTCTGGGAGGATCAGGGACTGGAGTGAACTCTTGGTTTGGTCCAGGTCCTTGGGCACTTTGGCCTTCCCTTTTCACGGGGGGACATATGCGGGCAATTTTGTCGCAGTGCATGTAGGTTGAATATCCATCTCCATGCTTTCATCTTCTTCGTTTGCGATGATAAGGGCTTGCAAATATTCCTCCTCCTCATCTGTTTCTATTGTGACAGCTTTCCCCTTCTCTTCCATTGATAGTTTGCTGCGCAACGGGTTCCTCGTGGACACACGTACTGGAGCCATTGCCTATGTATCCTTCTTTGGTATTGGTGTATGCGTGATTTGGGGATCTCTACCACAACCCTGGCACCTTCTCGAACATCCTCCACAATTGGGGTCTGCACTGCCTCGACGGTTACCTCTTCTATTCCCTTTGGTAATTTTTTATAAACATTTTTAAATTGTTTTTTTAATGATGAAATTATTTTTTTTTTAATTTTTTATTATAAATATTTTTAAATTGTTTTTTAATGGTGGAAATAAATTTAGCGCCATCAAAAATCAGGATTTTAACAAAAATCGTGGTGGAATTGTCACTATTTCTTAGAAAATTTGTGGCCTCATTAAACTACTCTAAATCAAATCAACTTAGTTAACTAAATTTCCCAATCAACATATTAAATATAAAGATCTACTTAATATATAAAACGGAAAATTCTCATAATCTAATTATATCTAATAACTTCCTAAACTACTAGAAAAAGACTCTTTTATTTATAAAATATGACACTTAATTATATTCTCTAAAACCTAGCCTTTTGTAAATGTGAAAATTTAAACATAACTTATATGCTTTATAAATTTATAATTATATTTTGTAAATATGAAAATTTAAACCTAATTTATATGATTTAGAAATGCAAATAAATTATTTGTGAAATGTCTATCTATTTTTATCAGAGATTTTTCGGCGTAAATCACATGATATTTCATTTGTCGACGCATTTCAAACCAACCAGTGCAGTTCATCATCAGGACAAGTTGAAGAATCAGATCAAGCTTTGCATGTTAAATAGTCATATTAGAGCCTTCAAAGGCTATAATTCTTGACTAGGTAATGGCTATATTGACTAATGGCTAAATTTGACTAGGAGACAGTTAGTTGGATTGGACCAGGGGCATAAAAATAAGTTAATTTAATTGATTATTAAATTGACAGTTAGTTATATTATTATTAAATTAAAAGCCAAAGGGACATATGAATTTTACCTAGAGGTTTTAACTATATATATATAATTTTAAATGATTATTAAATTAATAGTTAGTTATAAAAGGTATTAACTATTTAATAAATAAATAAATATATATATATATATATATATATATATATATATATATATATATATATATATATATATATATATAGATATATATATATATATATATATATATATATATTAGAATAAGTCAAGTGTTAGAAAGAATAAAACTATAATATTTTAAATATTCAAATTTAATTAATTGTTTATTAACATATTATCATATAACGATTAAAGTAATTATATTTTTTTTATCAGTTAAAATTATAAGCATATAAAAAAAAACTACATATATCAATCAGTAAAGAACAAAGGCCAGAGGATATGGGATAACAAGAACAAGCAAAAAATGACGGAGGGGAGGAAGGGAAGAAAACGACTAAGAAGAGAGTGCTGGGACCCAACAACCACTGATCTTCCAACCATCCTCTCTATTGAGATTGCTCAGCCTTTTCTCAATCTCAAGGGCTTCCCTAAATTTTCGATGATGGAACTGCAAAACTCTAGCAATAACACTAGCCTCCTCAATACAAACATGATGTTTTGTTTTTTCCGCATGTTCTGCTAAAGCGGAAGACTTGGTTCTCCTATGTTTAAGGTCAGCTACGTGCTCACTAATCCTTTGATTAATGGAGCGACCAGTCTCACCAATATAGGGGGTCCCACAGGAACAAGGGATAATATATACCCCTTTCATATCCTTAGGGTCGATAGGATCCTTCATTGATCTGAGGGACTTACGAATGGTGTTAAGGGGCCTAAAGGCTGCGGGGACATTATGCTTCTTAAGAATCCTTGCAATCTTATCAGTGGTCCCCTGAGAAAACAGAAGATGGACACCAGGAATCCGCTCCTTCAGTTCTCTTTTAGTTAGTGAATTCTTGGCAGCTTTGAGGAAAGCTTTCTAACCCATGTTTCTACTATAACCATTCTCAACAAAGACATAAAGGAGATGGGATTTCTCCCTCTCAAAGCTCTTTTCATCAGAGATCCTTAGGGCACGAGTAGCAAGGGTGTTGAGAACATCCATCTTCTGAGCTGGGAAATGGTGGGAACTAGCATGAAGATATTGTTCTATATGTGCTTTCTTTTGAAACACCTGGTGGGAGAGGGAACCATCACTATTCATAGAAATAAGAATATCAAGGAAAGGGAGGCAACCATCGACTTCTTGTTCCTTTCTGAACTTAATGGTCGAGGATTGATTGATGAGATGATCAAAGAAGAGATCTAACTCCTCTTGGCTATGAGACCAGATGACATTGGTGTCATCTACATACCTTTTCCAAAGCTTGGGTAGGAGGCGGGATGAGTTTAGAGCCTTGGATTCAAAATCTTCCATAAAAAGATTTGCAACGACAGGGGATAGGTGTGAGCACATGGCAACCCCACAGGTTTGCTCAAAGAACTCTCCCTCAAAACTGAAAAAGGTGGAAGTGAGGTAGATCTCAACTAATTGAGCGGTGTCAAGATCTATTAGGCAGTTGATTACCTCCATGGCCTCATTTATAGGGATGCAAGTGTATAGGGAAACTACATCAAAACTGTACACTTAAATCCCTATAAATGAGCCCATGGAGGTAATCAACTTCCTAACAGATCCTCACACCACTTGGTTAGTTGAAATCTGCCTCACTTCCAACTTTTCCAGTTTTGAGGGAGAGTTCTTTGAGCAAACCTGTGGGGTTGCCATGGGCTCACCCCTATCCCCTATCGTTGCAAATCTTTTTATGGAAGATTTTGAATCCAAGGCTCTAAACTCAGCCCACCTCCTGCCCAAACTTTGGAAAAGGTATGTAGATGACACCAATGTCATCTGGTCTCACGGCTAAGAGGAGTTAGATCTCTTCTTCGATCATCTCAACAATCAATCCTTGGCCATTAAGTTCACAAAGGAACAAGAAGTCGATGGTTGCCTCCCTTTCCTTGATATTCTTATTTCTAAGAATAGTGATGGTTCCCTCTCCCACCAGGTGTTTCGAAAGAAAACACATACGGAGCAGTATCTTCAAGCTAGTTCCTACCATTTCCCGGTTCAGAAGATGGGTGTTCTCAACACCCTTGCTACTCGTGCCCTAAGGATCTCTAATGAAAAGAGCTTCGAGAGGGAGAAATCTCATCTCCTTGATGTCTTTGTTGAGAATGGTTATAGTAGATACATGGGTCAGAAAGCTTTCCTCAAAGCTACCAAGAATTCACTAATTAAAAGGGAACCGAAGGAGCAGATTCCCGGTGTCCATCTTCCATTTGTTCAGGGGACCACTGATAAGATTGCGAGGATTCTTAAGAAGCATAATGTCCCCGCAACATTTAGGCCCCTTAACACCATTCGTAAGTCCCTTAGATCAGTGAAGGATTCTATCAACCCTAAGGATATGAAAGGGATATATATTATCCCTTGTTCCTATGGGAACCCCTATATTGGTGAGACTGGTCGCTCCATTAATCAAGGGATTAGTGAGCATGCAATTGACCTTAAACATAGGAGAACCAAGTCTTCCGCTTTAGCAGAACATGTGGAAAAAACCAAACATCATGTTTGTATTGAGGAGGCCAGTGTTATTGCTAGAGTTTCGCAGTTCCATCATCGAAAATTTAGGGAAGCCCTTGAGATTGAAAAAAAGCCGAGCAATCTCAATAGAGAGGATGGCTGGAAGATCAGTAGTTGCTAGGTCCTAGCACTCTCTTCCTAGGCGTTTTCTTCCCTTCCTCCCCTCCCTCGTTTTTTACTTGTTCTTGTTATCCCATATCCTTTGGCCTTTGTTCTTCATTGATTGATATATGTGGTTTTTTTTTATATCCTAATAATTTTAACTGATAAAAGAAATATAATTACTTTAATCATTATATGATAATATGTTAATAAACAATTAATTAAATCTGAATATTTAAAATATTATAGTTTTATTCTTTCTAACACTTGACTTATTCTAATATTTATATTTATATATATATTTATTAAATAGTTAATACCTTTTATAACTAACTATTAATTTAATAATAATTTAAAATTAATTAATTTAATATATATATATATATAGACATTTATAAATAAATTTTATAAAATAGTTAAAACCTCTAGGTAAAATTCATATCTCCCTTTGACTTTTAATTTAATAATAATATAATTGACTATCAATTTAATAATCAGTTAAATTAACTTATTTTTATGCCCCTGGTCCAGTCCAACTAACTGTCTCCTAATCAAATTTAGTCATTAGTCAATATAGCCGTTACCTGGTCAAGAATTATAGCTGTTGGAGGTTCTGCTCTAACTATTTAACATGCAAAGCTTGATGTATTCTTCAATTTCCCCTGACGATGAACCACATTGGTTGGTTCGAAATTCCGTTTTCTTCTAAAAGGTACTTCGTAAATATTAAACTTTAAATAAGTCAACGCATATTTCTAATTCCCTTTTCATCTAGAAGGTACTTTGAAAATATTAACCTTTAAATAAGTCAACACATATTTAAAATTCTACTTGCAAGACTTTTCAAGATGTCTCATAAATGCTAAGCACTTTATCATTCATAATTCCGTTTTCATATTGGCAAATATTGACCTTCTAATAATCAACGCAGATATAAATTTGACTTGCAAGACTTTCAAAATGTCTCATAAATGCTAAGCACTTTAGTCATATTTAATTTCGTTTTCATCTCGAAGGTACTTGGTTGTGAGACTTTTATTTAAAGATTTTTCAAAATGTCTCATAAATGTTAAGCTTAGTAATTTTTAATTTCATTTTTAATAGAGAAAATCGTTGGAAGATCAGTGGTTGCTGAGTCCCATCACTCTCTTCCTAGGCGTTTTCTTCCCTTCCTCCCCCTTCCTCGTTTTTTACTTGTTCTTGTTATCCCATATCCTTTGGCCTTTGTTCTTTATTGATTGATATATGTGGTTTTTTTTATATGCTAATAATTTTAACTGATAAAAGAAATATAATTACTTTAATCGTTATATGATAATATGTTAATAAACAATTAATTAAATCTGAATATTTAAAATATTATAGTTTTATTATTTCTAACACTTGACTTATTCTAATATTTATATTTTTATATATATTTATTAAATAGTTAATACCTTTATAACTAACTATTAATTTAATAATCATTTAAAATTAATTAATATATATATATATATTTATATATTATAAAATAGTTAAAACCTCTTGGTAAAATTCATATGTCCCTTTGAATTTTAATTTAATAATAATATAACTGGCTATCAATTTAATAATCAGTCAAATTAACTTATTTTTATGCCCCTGGTCCAGTCCAACTAACTGTCTCCTAGTCAAATTTAGTCGTTAGTCAATATAGCCGTTACTTGGTCAAGAATTATAGCCGTTGGAGGTTCTGCTCTGATTATTTAACATGCAAAGCTTGATCTATTCTTCAACTTGTCCTGACGATGAACCACATTGGTTGGTTCAAAACGCATCGACAAATGAAATATCGTGTGATTTACATTGAAAAATCTCTCGTAAACTTGATATGGATCACAAAAGCCTCAATTCAACAAGTCTATCTATTAGTTTAGAGGAGACAAAAAATATGTCATCATCTTAATTTCAAATCATCTAATAAAAATTGTAATTAAAAAAATAATATGGCCAAAAAACCAATTAATTTACAAAAATCCAGTGATGACCATTAATGTATTACATGTTCTTATTATTATTATTTATTTTATCTTATAATTATTTTCAAATCACATCATAAATATTAAACACCATCTTTTCAAATTATTTATAAATGTTATAACATTTGTATTTAAAAAAAAAAAATGAAAAACCAATAATTAATTTGTTACATCATTTTTAAAATTATATTTTTTGATTAATCACATCATAATTATTTATTGGTTAACATTTCTAACCTTCTACTAAGGTTTATCATTAGGATCAACTTGAAAAAAATAGATTTATCATTAAGAATAAATAGCAAAAATGCATGAGGTTCCAGAGTTAGCTGTTAAAAAGTAGAATGTTTTATATGAGGAAACAATGGAACCACTAATGCAACATGCAACCCTTAAGAAACGTAAGATCATATTTTTTATGAAGCCTTCAAACAAAATCGTTCAAAGTGATGAACTTTATCAGCCATATCCCTTCCTTGTAATGCTATAATTTTTTATCTCAAACTTCTATGATCCATAAAGACTATACTTTCAGATTAATCACATCATAATTATTTTTTAATCAACATTTCAAACTTTCTAATAAAATTATCATTAAAAAAAAAAAAAAAAACACCAAAACCTTAAACAATAAATAACATTTCATCATAATTTCCTCACTTAAATCATTCAAAACAATCTAAATATTTATCGTCCTTTTAATAATTCAACGTATTTAACTTGCAAGACTTTTCAAGATGTCTCATAAATGCTAAGCACTTTATCATTCCTAATTCCGTTTTCTTCTAGAAGGTACTTCGTAAATATTAAACTTTAAATAAGTCAACGCATATTTCTAATTCCCTTTTCATCTAGAAGGTACTTCGAAAATTTTAACCTTAAGTCAACTCATATTTAAAATTCTACTTGCAAGACTTTTCAAGATGTCTCATAAATGCTAAGCACTTTATCATTCATAATTCCGTTTTCATATTGGTAAATATTGACCTTCTAATAATCAACGCAAATATAAATTTGACTTGCAAGACTTTTCAAAATGTCTCATAAATGCTAAGCACTTTAGTCATATTTAATTTTGTTTTCATCTTGAAGGTACTTGGTTGTGAGACTTTTAAATCTTTTATTTAAAGATTTTTCAAAATGTCTCATAAATAAAAGTTAAGCTTGAGTCATTTTTAATTTCATTTTCAATAGAGAGGATCGCTGGAAGATCAGTAGTTGCTGGGTCCTAGCACTCTCTTCCTAGGCGTTTTCTTCGCTTCCTCCCCTTCCTCGTTTTTTATTTGTTTTTGTTATCCCATATCCTTTGGCCTTTGTTCTTTATTGATTGATATATGTGATTTTTTTTTATATCCTAATAATTTTAACTGATAAAAGAAATATAATTACTTTAATCGTTATATGATAATATGTTAATAAACAATTAATTAAATCTGAATATTTAAAATATTATAGTTTTATTCTTTCTAACACTTTACTTATTCTAATATTTATATTTTTATATATATTTATTAAATAGTTAATACCTTTATAACTAACTAGTAATTTAATAATCATTTAAAATTAATTAATTTAATATATATATATATATATATATATATATATATATATATATTATAAAATAGTTAAAACCTCTAGGTAAAATTCATGTCCCTTTGACTTTTAATTTAATAATAATATAACTGACTATCAATTTAATAATCAGTTAAATTAACTTATTTTTTTGCCCCTGGTCCAGTCCAACTAACTGTGTCCTAGTCAAATTTAGTTGTTAGTCAATATAGCCGGTCAAGAATTATAGCCGTTGGATGCTCTGACTATTTAACATGCAAAGCTTGATGTATTCTTCAACTTGTTCTGACGATGAACCACATTGATAGGTTCGAAACGCCTAGACAAATGAAATATCGTGTGATTTACATTGAAAAATCTCTCATAAACTTTATATGGATCACAAAAGCCTCAATTCAACAAGTCTATCTATTAGTTTAGAGGAGACAAAAAATATGTCATCATCTTAATTTCAAATCATTTAATAAAAATTGTAATTAAAAAAATTAATATGCCCAAAAAACCAATTAATTTACAAAAATCCAGTAATGACCATTAATGTATTACACGTTCTTATTATTATTATTTATTTTATCTTATAACTATTTTCAAATCACATCATAAATATTAAATACTATCTTTTCATTTTATTTATAAATGTTATAACATTTCCATTTAATAAACAAAATGAAAAATTAATAATTAACTTATTACATCATCTTTGAAATTATACTTTGTGATTAATCACATCATAATTATTTGTTGGTCAACATTTAGAATCTTATAATTAAGTTCATTATCAGGACCAAGATGAAAAAATAAATTTATTATTAGGAATAAATAGCATAGATGCATGAGGTTTCAGAATTAGCTATTAAAAAGTAGAATGTTTTATATGAGCAAACACTGGAACCGTAGAATGTTTTATATAAGCAAACACTGGAACCACTGATGCATCCTCCAATGCTTAAGAAACGTAAGATCATATTTTTTTTTTTGAAACCTGCAAACAAATATTGTTCAAACTGATAAACTTTCTCAGCCATATCCGTGTAGAGCTATAATTTTTTATCTCAGACTTCTATGATCCATATTGATCTTTAAATTTATATTTTCAGATTAATCACATCATTACTTATTGATCAACATTTCAAACATTCTAATATAATTATCATCAAAAACCAAGATAAAAGAAATCTTACTATCATAAACAATAAATAACATTAGATCATAATTACCTCAATCAAATCATTCAAAACCATCTAAATATTTATATACCTGTCAATAACTCAACGCATTCAACTTGCAAGACTTTTCAAGATGTCTCATAAATGCTAAACACTTTATCATGACAGGTGCTAACCAGCCTGCCATAGGGCATTAAATGCCCGGGGAGATGCAAGCTATTCAAATTCACGTGTTAGCAGGTTATCCAGCCTGCATCTCGCCGGGCATTTAATGCCCTATGGCGGGCTGGTTAGCCGCTGCCCTTTATCATTCCTAATTCAGTTTTCAGTTTTCATCTAGAAGGTACTTCGTGAATATTAACCTTTAAATAAGTCCACGCATATTTAAAATTCGACTTGCAAGACTTTCCAAGATGTCTCATCAATGCTAAGCACTTTATCATTCATAATTCCGTTTTCATATTGCTAAATATTGACCTTCTAATAATCAACGCAAATATAAAATTCGACTTGCCAGACTTTTCAAAATGTCTCATAAATGCTAAGCACTTCAGTCATTTTTAATTTCGTTTTCATCTCGAAGGTACTTTGGCTGTGAGACTTTTATTTAAAGACTTTTCAAAATGTCTGATAAATGCTAAGCACTTTAGTCATTTTTAATTTTGGTTTTCATCTGGAAGGTACTTGGTCGTGAGACTTTTATTTCAAGACTTTTCAAAATGTCTCATAAATGCTAACCACTTTAGTGGAAGGTACTTGGTTGTTAGACTTTTAGCACAAATATGACGTCAATCCAAACCATTCTCAATCGAAATCACATGACAACTTAAGACTCCCAATTTTTGTTCAAGGTTCGTCCAAAAGACCTACAAACACTTTTGGACGTGTAGAGTTTGTTTAATGGTCGTTAGTAACTGATCAGCCTTTGTAGGAAGTTTAGAAATTGTGTTAGAATTAGTTTAGTATTTATTTATCTAAGTGTTTAAATGATTAAATTTATTTTTATTTAAAAAAGTACCTACAAATACTTTTGGACGTGTAGAGTTTGTTTAATGGTTGTTAGTAACTGATCAGCGTTTGTAGGAAGTTTAGAAATTGTGTTAGAATTAGTTTAGTATTTATTTACGCAGTGTTTAAATGATTAATTTTTTATTTTATTTTAAAAGAGGTTTGTATTTTGAATTTTTTTTTTTTTGGTTCTCGGTATATTAAGAACTAAGATGGATCTAAACTAGTTTAATTGTTAATTACAATTATAGTTATTAATCTTATATTTTGTTTTATTTTATTTTTATTTAATTTGACCTGGTCAAAATGTTGTATTCATTATTATAATTATTAATTATTATTTCATTTTTTTGACTTGGTCAAAATACTAAATGTTTACAGGATATCACATTACATCTCTACCATATTGGGTTAATTGAATGATTAATTCATACAGTGCAAATGAATGTTAAAAGTATACAAAATAAGAAGAAAAATATCAAAAGGGAAAAATGAGATATACAATTACTTAGTTTAATTTACAGAAGAGGATGTTAAGCTTGAAGATATTAAGACAATATTAAAAGAACTAAAGACTACAAAAGACGAAAGACCTTTTACCAAAAGGAATGCATAATAATTACTAGTTCTACTATGAAGAAAAAATTAAGAGAATATCTCATATGTATAGCAGAGGAAGAGGCACACTGTCTAGCAAAGGGATGGGAATCACACCTACTCAAATAAGAGTGCTTATATGACCTTACAACTAATGCATTGAAAAATGACAATGAGTTGGAAAATAATAGTAACACCCTCACTTAACGAAAATCTAGGGAGCAAACTTAAGGAAAATTTGGTTCCTAACAATGAAGATTTATTAGGTGAGCAAGTACAAAATAAACTCTTGCAAGGTCAGAAAAAACCATAAGCGAAACCCCTCTCCAAAGGGAGAAAGATGCCATTGTTGAAAAGGGCATTGGATTTAACAAACCGAAGGATAAATTCCCTCCTTTGGATAACCTTCCTCATCCAGAGAAAACCGCCTTTGCCCTTGGAAGAATTTAATTGGGCTAAGGGAAAATGTATTTTTAAGGTGAAAATCCACATGTGCACAAAAGTAGGAGTCGAATTTAAAGAAAATTTGGGCACCCCTTGGAAGCATGTAAATACAACACAAGTCAACCTCATTTGGAAATCACATCAAGCATCTTCTTCTCTCTCTTCTTTGGATTTATTCGTACAGGTCTGAAATTGCAAGGTATGGGCTCACATGTGCGAGGAGAAGAAATATAGCTAGAGCCGCACAGTGTAATCGAAGAAAATTTCGAAGAAAATTTGGCTTCAATCGCTATATTGATAGGGCACTCCTTGCATGAGAGGTTTGGATTTAAATTCTTAGTTCGAAGCAAGAGGAGGATATCACCGTACTAAGGGACGTCTATGGATGTGATAAATAAAAGTTCATCAGGGAAAGCATCATTGAAAGGAGACGCTTATGAATCTGAAGGGAGGTCTGCAATGAATTTTGCAAGGATGAGAGCTTTTTTGCCTTTGGGGGAAGCAAATTGTAGGTCGAACTCTTGTAAAATGACTACCCATTGAGCATACTTATGGTTTGTCATATGGTGAGTGAGCAAGTATCTCATGGGGTAAATGCTTATGATTGCAGTGGTGCTGCGTAACATGATGTAATGTTGAAGATTTTCCACTGAATGTACAAGGCATAAAGCAATTTTTTCTACTACCTCATATTTAAAAGTAGGTCCGGAGGCATTCTTACTTATGTAATAGATATTGAAAATAGCAATAAGAAATGCTAAAAATAGCACTACTATAAACAACAATTCAACTAGTGTTGAACATAACTATAAATAATGAAAAATGGAAGTGATAAAAATAACATTCTATAAATAGAATTTCAGGATACCTTCCTATTTTAGTCAGTGCCTAAACTAAAATAGTGAAGTAAAATTCGAATTTGATCTTAGCAGTTTTTTGTAAAATAATTAATTAATTCATCTTGAGTTAATTAGTTAAGGAAAATAAGACATGAAGTCTATGTGGGAACATGCAACAATTTCTCCATTAATTGAGGAATTTATCCATCAGTTAAAGAGATAAGGATGAGTTGTAATTAGTTGGCTTAGTTAACTGAGTCAAGTCCAGTTAGATTAATTCAAACAGTTTGTTGAATTAATGTAAGTTCAGTTAGTCAATGCTTGCATGCATGTAATTACTGCACTTCAGATAACTGAGTATTATCTCAAAAATAACTCATGCATGTCAGTTCATACAGAGACTGAGTTGAGATCAGATGGAGGGGCAGTGTACTATAAATTGCTAGAATATTCCATTGTGAATATTCCTTGCATGTAGAAGGAATTCTTTCCTTAAGGATTGCGCAATTACTTCTTCAGGTTTAGTGAGTGTGATGAGGCCAATTCACACATGTGGCTTCACTGGACCCCAAGAAAAACTGTGCAAGGAAATAGGAGGCTTGGAGGGCTTGAGGAGGACATATACTATGTCTATTTAGTCTGTGAGCTGTATTGTTTGATTACAGAGAGAGTGGGATAGCTTGAGAGCTGATTCTTTTTGTAACTTGAACAAGATTTCCACTTGTATGATAATACAAAGATTGGGGTTTTAGGCTGAGGCTTTCCGCAGGTTATTTCTTCTGTTTTATGTGTGATTGATTTCTCATTCTCAGTTATATGTGTTCTCTTGATCTTGCTCAATTCGATTAAGCTTCCACAAAGTGTTGTAGAAGTAGATCTTTTATTGTGTTTTAGTATATTGCATAATCTGTTGATCTATAGTGGGAATTTCTACATGGTATCGGAGCAAAGGTGATCAGGGCAAAGAACAGTATACAAGAAGGAGAAGTTTGATGTTTGTGGTTCCTAAATATAGAAATCGAATTCTTATCACATCTCAATTTCACCAATGGCGTTCAGTGGTTTAAGGCTCAAGTATGCCCTTGATGGCAGCTCGAATTATATAGCTTGGAAGGATCGCATGGAGGCAGTATTAAAGGATAATGGTCTAAAGGAATTCATTGCTCACGAAGTCCCCAAGGAGACTGATGCTACTCAACAGGCGAAATGGAAGAAATGTGTGGCTAGAGCAAGGAGAATCCTCCTGGAGGGAGTTCGAGACCACATTGTCTCAAGCCTCCATGGGAAGGAGACATCATTTTCGATGTGCAAAGCATTGAAAGATTTATATCAGAACAACAAGGATCAGAGAAAGCTAGTGCTGAAAGACAAGCTTCGTAAGATCAAGTGTGAAAAGGGCGACACAATCTCTACATATCTGAACAAGCTCACCACCTGCAGGGATGAGCTTGGAAGTGTAGGGATCATGACTGATGATGATGGCATGGTGAGTCTTGCACTCCTCGGTCTTCCTAAGAGCTGGCATAACTACCAAGACTCAGTTAATGGAAGAGAAAAAATGCCAGATTGGGAACGAATTTGGTTGGATCTGATGCAGGAGGAGATAAGAAGAAGTACCAAAGATGGATCCTCATCGAAGCAAGATGATGAGGAAACTCTAGCCTTAGCGAGTAAGGTGAGGAAAGGGAAAGGGAAGGTGTCCCATCCAAAATCTGGTTCTTCCCATGGTGGGAAGAAGTTTGACAAATTGAAAGTGCGATGCTTTCATTGTCATGAAGTGGGCCATTATGCTACCAATTGTCCACAGAAGAAATCCAAGAAGGGTTCCTTGAAGGGATCTGATGGTGAGGCACTAGCCTCACAATTTGAGCTGGATTTCTCGCTTATCACATGCATGGTTTCATCCATGGTGGCATGTGTGTGGTACTTGGACAGTGGAGCTTCATTCCACATGTCAAGTGACAAGAATATTTTCAGTACCTTGGAGGAGAAGGATCTACAGATGCGGATCAAGAAGGGCGATGATGGAAAATACTATGTTTCAGGTGAAGGTACGGTTGTGTTTTAGAGGGAGCATGGAGCTCCCCTCACCCTGATTGATGTAAAGTATGTACCAGGTCTGAAGAAGAA
The DNA here is from genome assembly GCA_031772625.1 of Pinus tabuliformis. Lineage (NCBI taxonomy): Eukaryota > Viridiplantae > Streptophyta > Pinopsida > Pinales > Pinaceae > Pinus > Pinus tabuliformis. Next base: position 647,591,015 of record CM062818.1, on the reverse strand, counting down.
TCTTGTGTGTATCACTATGCTAGATAATAAAGGCTATGATGTAGTCTTTAGTAAAGGAAAGGTATTCCTGAGGCATAGCGGTACTGGACAGACCAAGCGAATAGGGATTTGAGTAAAGAATCTCTATAAGATGGAGGTAGACGACTGTGCTTCTTTGCGTTCCAAAGCTGAGATGGTGCAGAGCTAAGATGTTGGAAAGCTATGGCATAGAAGACTGGGCCACTTGCACCATGGAGCCTTGAAGATTGTCCATCAAATTTATATCTTGAGTTCATGACCTTTTTAACTACATCTATTTACATAAAGATTGACACATTTTTTTGCATACTTTGTGACATTGATACATCTTTGTGATATTACAATGCTAATTTTTTAACATTATTGTATATGGCCAACAGTGTCTATCACATTGTGATGTATATGGTAAATTGTGGTGACTATGGGTGAACATTGCTAGTCATGGTTGTCAATGTTTAACTATAAATAAATATGGTTGACCATGTTCATTATGGTTAACCATGTTGTTAACCATGGGAGGCCATGGTGACCATAGATGGTCATAGTTGAACTAATTCGATCATGGTTGAATATGGTTATACTATTGAAAAAAGTTATAAAATTATTATTATTATTATTATCATTTTTATTATTACTAAATCTTTTAAAACTTTTACCATGGTTGACTAAATTTGATTAATTTCAACCATGGTTGGCTATAGTTGAATATGGTTGACTCTGGTTGATTATTAACATGTTGGGCATGATTTCTATGGTTAACTATAGGCGTGTTCAACAAAATGCCTTCCATTAATAATGTGGGAACACAATGTACATGTTGATTATGATTGACCGAGTCAATCATGACTGACACACACACACACACATATATATAGCTTAAGATCTTAATGTGTAAATTGATATATTATTTATATTTTGTGATTTGAGACTTTTGTGATTCATATTGTTTGTGATACTATTTAGATTAATCACATATTTTGTTGTTTGGTTGACTTTTAAAACCATCAAATGTGATTCATCCTCAAAACAAAGATAAATATATTATTAATATGCTAGTATATTATATTAATATATTATATTAAGCATAATATGTAGATAAATATATTATTAATGTGTTAATATATTAATATATAATTATAAATTTATTAAAATTTAGAAAATATTATAAAATTATTAATAAAATACATAAATTTTATTTTAAAAGTTTTTAAACTTCATTATTAAATATTATTAATAAAATTTACAAAATTTTATTAATAACTTTAAATTTTAATTTCTATTAATAAATTTTATTATTGTTAAAATTTATTAAAAAATAATAATAATAATACCAAAAATTACAAGACAAAAACTTAGAAATACACCATGATGAGGATTACATTATTGTTAAAATTTATTAAAAACATTAATAATAAAAATTAAATACAATTTAATACTAAAAGTTACAAGACAAAAACTTAGAACTATACCATGATGAGGATTACACCCGATCAATTCAAGCCAATGCTCTAGAAATGATGACTGCATAAATCGAAGGTGGGAGAGAGAGATTGATTCGAAGGTGGGAGAGAAGCTTCCAACAATGAGCTTCATCGTGACCCTGTCTGGAACAATGTTTGCATGTAACTTTCTCTCCTTTTTTTTTGATAGATGCATTTTTATTTTCCTTCCCTTTGAAATCCTTTTCCTTTCCTTTACTCTTAAATGACTTTTTACTACCTTTTTCTAGAGTGTTTTTCCCTCTTTCCTCGAGATTAGTGGCTTGCAAACACACATCATCTAGATTATTGGGATTAAAAATTAAGATAGTATGCCTAAGGGAATTGTGTAAACCCCCTATGTACTTCAACAATGTCTCCTGTGATTGTAAATCTGCACCTAACATCAAAGACATTTTTTTGAATTCTTGGGTGTAATCTTGCACATTTTGACTTTTAATTTGTCTAAAGTTTTTCCAAATCATGATGGCTTTCTGCATATAAGCTAGAGGGTAGAATTGTCCTTTAATTGCAACAATGAAATCAATCCAAGAAATTGAGATCTTACCATGTTTTTTAATCTCCTCTTGAGTCTTGGATTCCCACCACACTAGTGTTGCACCCTCCATTCTCAAGGAAGCTAACTGAATCTTTATGTCATCCTCTTGAAGATTTTGAATCCTGCAATAGACCTCCAATAGACGAATCCAATTACCAAGCTTCTATGTATTCACTTCACCATTATACATGGGAAACTCAAATTTAACATCAAGTTTTAAAAAAGGTGATTTACGAGATCCTTTTGAAGTAGGACGCTAAGTATGAGTAAGTTTTCTGTTAGTGGAAGAGGGTGAATATGCTTGTGAGGAACAAGATGAAGAATATGGTGGAGAGGGTGGTGGTTTGTCTCCATTTCCATTACCTCCTCCTGAAGGGCCTTCTCCTTTGGGAGGTTTGGAACCTTCCCTTTGCAACCTGGTATTCCTCTCTTCATAGAGGACCTTCACCATTTCTATCATATCTAAGAAATCCTTTATGAAGGTCTTCTCATCTGCTGTCATGTTTGTAGTTTCTCCTTCATGAGACATGATCTTTGGAGTCTCAACTGCAACTCGAGGCTGGACTGGTGTTAGAGATTTTGGCAACCTTTCTCTCCTTCCCTTTAACCCAACTTCAGGGCTTCCAACCAGCTTTCCTTCACCTCTTTTTAGTTTTAACCTTGTAAGCATGACATAAACTCGCAAAAAATTAAATCCTTCTTTCACAAAGCAAACCTAGTGCTATGATACCAAATTGATTTGTTTTATAGTATTAGATTGTTTTGCTAAGACCCTCCTCAGATTAGAAACAAAATTCTTTCATTGTGTTTAAGGATTCATTAAAATTTGCAAGTGAAATGAAGAGTTTTTTATGTTAATTTTATGAGAAATTTAACATAAATAAGAAACTCAACAACAACATAAACATGTACAGAACATCATCAAAAACAAATTACAACAAGCACATTATAAACAAGTTCACCCCTCCTGAGATACATCTCCTTGGTCCAACTTACAATGGCTTAGGCCTCCCTATTATGCTCCAAAGTGTAAACATTTGTGTTTACAATGCTCAAATGCTTTTGAAATCTGCTCCAATCAATCCAGAATATCTAAAAATCGTCACCTAGCGTCTTTTTGCATCCAATTTGGTGGAAAACTGAAGAAGTTATGACTTTTTCCTAGTTCTCCCAATATGTGCTCCACAAATTGCCCCATTTTTGACATGACCTTACAATTTAGCCCCAAAAATGCACTAACTGGGTGGAAATTTCGATGCGCGGTGGGCCATAATTTGTTGGTCGATTGCATTATCATAAATGGCAATCAACGAGGAGACCAACAACCATATGGTCTGTGATCGTAGCGGGGTGATGTGCGATTGTGATCTGGAAGACCTGACAGAACAATTAACCGGAACCTATAGTTGCATCGCATCTGGGAACCTATTGCATTTCGCAATTGGCGGAGAATCAACATGTAATATAATGTGGGAGTTTGCTTTCTGTGAAGTGCGATTGTGATCTGTGATCCATCACAATGCAACTCCAGTCGATCCATCACATTGCAACTCCAGGGTCGATCCTTTAACACTTCCCCACCTGTCTTTTGCAAAGTGGGATTGCGATTTATCGCATCACAACGTTGGCTGTTCTAGGGCCGATTTCTAACAATCTTCCTGCAACATGTGATTTGCAATATTTGGGGGCCAATGGAGACCTGCCAGTTGGCCCCTCCCCATTCCCTAAAGGACCTTGCCACATCATCTTTTCCTTCCATATGTCCAAGTCAAACCTAAACTTTGACTTGCTCTAACTTCTTCATACGAGCTCGGATTTGAGTGTCATTCACACCGTTGGAATTAGAATGATGAGCTCTTCGATCTGAAGCTAATTTTATCAAGATTCTAACACTTCAATTTTTTGAGCCTAATTTTGAGCACTTAATCACCTAGGTAAAGCTACTAAACCTATGTCAAATTAGGTCAATTGAAGTCAACCTAGTAAACCATGGTTAAGCTAGTAGAACTAGGTCAACCTAGTTGACTATGGTTGATTATAATTTATTAATGTGATTTTCATATTATGACATTGTTTGTTATTCATTACGTAGCGATGTTATTTCTTGTTTATCAAATCAAAACGTTGTTTCTTGTTCATCGTCTTGTGGCGTCATTATTTTGTCCAATTGCGATGTTGTTTGTTGTTTATCACATTACATATTTGTTTTTGTTTGTCACATTGCGAACTTGTTTATTGTTCATCACATTGCAAAATTGTTTATTGTTTTTTATGTTGGGAACAATATTAAAATTAATGCTCATGATGACTATGGTTTGCCATGGCACCTGTGTTGACTATGGTTTACTTTGATGCTCATCTTAGCTATCGCTGAAAATGTTAACCATAGTCGATATAATCAATCATAGGTGGTCGATCATAGGTTACATGTGTTAATTTATAGATTAATGTATATAGCAAATATGTTATCAGTGTATAGTAGACCTTGTAAAGCTAGGTTAACCTAGTTGACTATGGTTCATTGTTCATCACATTGCAATATTGTTTGTTTTTGGTCATGTTGAGAATAATGTTTTTGTTTGTTAAGTTGGTGCCGATGTTGACTATGGTTGACTTTGATGCTCATGTTGACTATGATTTACCATGTTAACCATATCCAACAATAGGTGACATTTGTTAATGTATATTTAATATGTTATCAATGTATTGATGTGTATATTAATGGGTAAAGTAAGGTGTAGATTAATGTATTATTAATATCTATGATTATTGGTTTTTCCACATTTTAAGATCTTGTTTCATAAACATTGCATGGTTATGCATTTAATCTTTGTCTTTTTCTTTTGTTCTAAATTGGAAATTATTTTCTTTCCTTGATGTTATAAAGTTCATGCAACGGTTAAATTCGGTGGGTATTTACCCTTGTTTTTTATTTAATTGTCAAATATTGACCATTTTAAAATTTGCACATCATTAATCATAATTACTTAGATTTTCAAGTTTTCAATTTGATGGGTGACTTAAAATATTACCTCATCCAAATACATACATTCATATATAAACAATTTCACATAAATTTATAGAAAACAAAAAAATGTAGTGATTCTATTTGTTGAGACTCCAAGATAAGTATTGCATTATAGAACACCAACAATACAAGAATTTAACATCAGACTTCAAGATAAGCATAGATTCATCCATAGTTTATCTTTGGATTTATTAGAAAAATATTGTTTTTGTATTTATTCAGACCATGTGATCCTACATTAGACGCACTTCAAAATAAAGTGCGAATATTGAAGCTTGATGCTTGAAGGTTGATGCTTGAGGCTTAAAGGTTGAGACTCACACAACATGTCTACACCCGTGGGCCATTTGTATTCAATATAAAACAATGACTATTCTTGTTTATGTAGGTGAAATAGTTTTTTTTGGTTTGATTTTGAGAGTTCTATGTAGTTTCTTTAGTGTTGGAACAATGGTGATAGGTCTCAATTTTTATAAAATGGGTCTATTTATTGGTTTGATTAAAAAAAACTATTTTATGGTTGGATATTGAAATCTGAAATGTGTGGTTACCAAGGCTATCATTATTTCAATACATTTACATTTGAATTTAAATACAACTACATTTGTGTCTTTTAGGTGCCACCATGTTTGCGGGAAATCTATAAACTTTTTCCTTGTCAACAGATTACGAATTTCTTCAAAATCAATGCCTACATATTATTATTGCTTGAAATGTTAGAGTCCTCCCAAATTTCTTATTTAAAATTGCTTCAAACTTGTTTTATTATTTAAAAAGTCCTCCTTAAGTCCAACTCATCAAATTGAAAGCTAATATTGATTGTTCTTCTTAAAAATACAGTATAGTTAATGGGTTTGACCAAGCTACTTGAAAGCTTTTGAATAATGATTTAGCATAATTTGTAAAATATTTGAAATTATGTAAATAATGCTATACATAATTGCACCAAATCATTGGCTAGTTTGGAATTGGGAATAAACATGGATGAATATGTTTCATTTAATGTAATATAAAACATATACATTTATGATATTACTTGGTTGAAGCTTATTTTATGGTCAAGTCGTAATTAAAAGAAATACTAACATAAAACACAAAACTTATAGTAACAAAAGAAAGTTACATTCACAACAAAAATTTAACAAAAATATATAATACGTGATATTTAAAGATGGCTAAAAATAAAAATCAAATGTCATGAGAAAGGAAATTTTAAAAAGAAACTCATTATAAAAAACTTACTGGTAAGATTGTCCATCGAATTATATCTTGAGTTCATGACCTTTTTAACTACATCTATTTACATAAAGATTGACACATTTTTGTTTCATACTTTGTGATGTTCACATTTCTTTGTGATATTGCAATGCTAATTTTTGTACATTGTTTTATATGGGCAATACTGTTTGTCACATTGTGATGTCAATTTTAAGACATGGTTCTCTATGGTAAATTGTGGTGACTATTGGTGAACATTGCTAGTCATGGTTGTCAGTGTTTAACTATACACTATGGTTAACCATGTTAACCATGGGAGGCTATGGTGACCATGGATAGCCATAGTTGAACTAGTTCAATCATGGTTGAATATGGTTATACTATTGAAAAAAGTTATAGAATTACTATTATTATTATCATTTTTGTTATTACTAAACCTTTTAAAATTTTTACCATGGTTGACTCAAGTTGACTAACTTCAACTATAGTTGGCTACAGTTGAATATGATTGACTGTGGTTGACTATTAACATCTTGGGCATGATTTCTATGGTTAACTATAGGTATGTTCAACAAAATGTTGTCCATTAATAATGTGTAAGCACAATTTACATGCTGACCTAAGATCATAATGTGTAAATTAATATATTATTTATATTTTTTGAGTTGAGACTTCTGTGATTCATATTGTTTGTGATACTATTTGGATTAATCACATAATTTGTTATTTGGTTGACTTTTAATGTGATTCATCGTCAAGACAAAGATAAATATATTATTAATATATCGATAAATATATATTAATATAAAATTATAAATTTATTAAAATTTTAAAAATATTATAAAATTTTAATAAAATACATAAATTTTATAAAAAAAATTAACTTTATTATTAAATATTATTAATAAAATTTACAAAATATTATTAATAACTTTAAATTTTAATTTTTATTAATAAAATCTAATAAAAAAATAATAATAATAAATAAATACAATTTAATACAAAAATTACAAGACAAAAACTTAGAACTAGACCATGATGAGGATTACAGCCGATCAATTCAAGCCAATGCTTCAGAAACGGTGATCGCATAATTCGAAGGTGGGAGAGAGAGATTGATTCGAAGGTGGGAGAGAGATTGATTTATATCGTCGGTGGGGATCGCCATACTGTGGGCTATCGTGAACCACTCCATTTCTAAAGTGCTAGTTGATATGATATTTAACTATTTATACGAGGAAAGCTGAACATGGAATTTGTCCGCATTTAATGTATATGCCTGCACAGCAAATCAAAATGGTTTTGTGTCTTTTCACTTCCCTATAAAATTCTAACATATGAGAATGGGTGTGGACCCATCTATAGCTGGTGAAAGTTCCAATTTCCTTTCGTAACTTGACTTGCATGAAGCATGGATACAATTCTGTACCAGGCATGGCTATGGAAACAAAATTGTCTGATGTTCGTAACTCACCGAACTATGGAAATAAAGCAGATTCGGCATAGAAATCTATGCCAGCATTTGCGAATAGTAGCGACATATTGGAACAAAGGTGCTTGTATGTGAGCTGGAAAATGGTATTCAAATTTTTGGCAACCACATTCATTGAATGGACAAAACTGTAGCCATAAATTGCGGAGGTAACGTTTTGGAAGATTCCGGAAATTTAGAAAGAATCTTAAACTCTAATTTTTATTATTAAACAATCATGTTATGGTTAAAAAATTCAGGTCTTTGCGGTCACCTTACAAATTAATATATTTAGTGTTTTGTAAATTAAGGTATAATACATTTTTAGGGTTTAGTAAATTGAGAGATAAACACAGGAGGGAAGATCTGCTCAGACAGAAGATCTGGGTGCAACTTAACGCATAAACTTAATTTAAATAGATTTATCGTACGTTATTCGCAGGTCGGGTACCAGCTGCGATGGCAGGAAGAAATCTTGAAAATAATTAGTTTGTTAATTGATATTAAATGAGCTGGGTTGTATATTTTTACAGTTGGATTTTAGGAGATTAGCGATTTAAACATATATACTCTTTACTCATTTAATTTTCATTAGCAGACTATATTTGATTCATAGAAGAAAAGTTTTAAATCTGAGGTGACTACCTAGGCGGCTTGATGGATGTTTCCACCTGCATTAAATGCTAGACTTTGGCGTGGAGGTAGGCATATACAGTCCCACTCATTTAATTCCCACTGGCATGAAAAGAAAAAATTGAAATCTGAACCCACTTCCTGGGAGGTTTGGTAGATGTTTCAGCCAGCCTTGGGCTCTAGAGGTTGGTGTGGAGGGCAAAAACCTCCATGACTTTGCTATGAATTTATTAATATTATTTTACATATTAATAAAAATAAATTAATATATAAAATCTATATATGTATGTGCTTTAATTGCTATAAATTTATTGATATTATTTTACATATTAATAAAGATAAATGTGATTTTTTAAAATGGTATATTGTAATATTTAATTATTTGAAAAATATTTATTTTGATTGGTATGTTTATTTCAGAATATATATTTTATTTTTATAATCTATTTTTAAGTTAGTCATATTCTTTTAATTAATTAATTTTAATTAAATTAATTAATTAAAGAAAATCTCATACCAATATGTGTCATATTGATAAGCCAAGATATTGGACCATGGTATTGTAAAAACAACTATTTACAATGAGTGAATTTCTATGGTAAAGTGAGAGTCAATTTCTATGATTAAGAATATTTTTTCATGTTTCCTAATATATATGTTTGAGTCTATTTAAAATAATAATAACAATTTAAAAGAAAAATATAATTTAATTAAGTTTGATAATTTTTTTAAATCAAATTAATAGAGATATATATGGGGTAAATGTTTTGATGTTAATCATAGATTGATGACTAGAACCATTTACTAATCATTTAATTTATATCATTATAATAACATAAAATATATTAATAAACATATTAAACAATAATAAAACATTAAAAATATATATATATTATAACATTAAAAAAATTTAAAAATTTAATCTTAATATATTTTAAATATATCCCTATTTTAAAATAATTATTATAATATCAACGTTTTAACCAATAAAGATATAATATTTAGAAACCTTTTTAAAAAAATCACATTTGTTTTCTAAGAGACTCACTTATTCTGTATTCAATGTAATTTTCCAGCGAGATTAATACCAAACATGATCTTGAAAATTTTATAACTAATATTCAGTAAATAAAATATGATTTTTTTGAATGTGAAAAAATAAAAACCATACCTCACCATTTTATACTTTTACAATAACATTGATATCAACTATTTTTCTATAAAACAAAAACAGTTATTGCCCACGATAACGCGGTGCTTTGAAACAAAATATCTTCCTCAACAACCACTTTTCACGATTGAAAGCCTAAAAACCATTCTAACATGCTGTCTGACAGATACCATAATGCCAGAGACATTGTCGGATTTTCACCTCGGCTCCAGAGTGCCGGATGTAGGATCGGCAGCTACATCACTAACTTTACCACGTTTCAATTTGTGAGGGCCGCCGGCGTTATCCAGATCTACGAAAGCAGGCTGTGTGGGCGAACGAAGATGTTCGGTCTCACTTGTCAGCATCGCCACCACCCGGAACATTGAAGGCCGCAACGCAGCTGCTGCTTGCGTGCACAGAAGACCGATTCTAATCACTCTAATCCCTTCCTCCGAGGAATAACTGCCCTCCAATATGGGATCCATAATCTCTAAAGCTCTATCTTTTGTATATAGTCTCCATGTCTGCTTCGTCAACATCAACAAAAACATAAAAACTTTAGTTAGCAAGGGATGCCATACTATAAAGAATTGAGAAAATTGCGACTCAAAAGATAACATCAACATAAACCATACTCCTTCGATGAGAAACTCCATGTTTTCAGACGAACTACGATTCTTTTTTCCGCTGATAATCTCAAGTAGAAGCACTCCAAAGCTGAATACATCGGCTCTCTGTCAGCTGTCCGCGTAAGGCGTATTCAGGGGCCATGTAACCTCTGCACAGTGTCGTATGCAATCAAATTTCCATAACTGACCCACTTCAAAATAATATGATGTATATTCAATAATATGATGTATATTCAGATAAGATTAGTTTATTGAGGTAAACTTTGAATCATGTTTTTATGGTCGAAATGGATTCAGCACCATCAAAACATCTAAGTCATAAGATTTTAAAGATTAACAACTCTAATTTGGATTTACAAAAATCCGTACCATAGTTTCTCAAAATACAGCAAGAATTTCCATGACTTTCAAGGCAAAAAAGCAGTCTGGTTAGACTACCACTATTTGGATATGCCAGTTTTGTTTCATGTAATTAATTAATGGCTTTGTCTCCTTGCCCCCAATATTTACCTGGAAAGTTGTTTTTAGTTTGAATCTATAAATTTTTTTTCAAAAAAACTGATTATAAGAGTGTTGGAATTGCTTTTTAGAGTGGAAATGGATTCAAGACAACCAGAGATCTCTGGGCATTCAAAATCCTGACAGTTGAACATAAAATTTCCCAAAATTTCAGCTAGAATTTGAAGAAAATCATACCAGAATTTCCACTATTTTCTCTGACTAATTTATGTCTCCTCTTTTATTAAAACAATTGGTTAAAAACTAAGAAAATTTTAAAGACCAAATAAATTATTTTTCCACGATTTTTCCAAAAAAATGAGTCAATTTCATTTTTTTCTAAAAATTATTCATATAAAATTATTTTATATTAAAAATAACCAGAAAAATATATAAAATAAAATTACAAACATTTTGCAATTTAGATATTAAATCTCATTGAAATATTACATATTAAATCTCATTTAAAGGGCAAAATTCAGACCAATTAAAAAGGGCAAGCTTTAGATTAATTTACATTCTTCAAATTTTCCCATTCTTACAATGTTCCTGCAACTCTAGTGCTGACGTGGCTCTGATCTTCTGCAAACAATTTGGCCAACCCAAAGTCTGCTATTTTGGGTTTATGTTTATCATCGAGTAAAATATTGCTGGCTTTAATGTCTCTGTGGATGACCCGAATCTGAGATTCCTCATGAAGATAGGCCAGACCACGTGCAGTTCCAACTATGATTTCGTATCTCTCTTTCCAGTCAAGCAAATAACGTTTTGTTGCATCTGCAACGCATCAGAGATCATAAATATATTACCTGAAGATAAATATAAAATAAAGGAATCCAAAAACCATCCAGGAGTTAAGAACGAGTAGATACCGAATAGAAACTTGTCAAGGCTACTGTTCTTGAGGTATTCGTAAACTAGTAGCCTTTCTGAGCCTTCAACTGTGCAACCAAGCAATTTCACTAGATTCCTGTGTTGAACACCGCTGATGAGATTCGCTTCATTCAGAAATTCAGCATCCGCATGTCTTGTACCCATATAGAGCCGTTTAACTGCAACCGCCCTGCCATCTGGGAGAACCCCCTGCAGATCGACAAACGTCAAATTCTCTTTTTTCTTTCTCGAATTTTAGCAGGTGCTGCTATTTCCGAATATCTAATTTCTTTAATTGAAATAGATATTAAGCTCTCACCTTATAGACGGATCCAAAACCTTCGTCTCCAAGTTTGCTCGCTAGATTGAAATTGGAGGTAGCCTCTCTCAGAATGTCGTACTTGAAAATGAGCTCTGGATTGGCTATGCTCGGGCCTAGGATAGAATTCTCTTCCCCACCTGCGAAAACAATTACAAGGTGTTTATTTATGTTGCACACAACGTAATCAGAAGCGTCTTAGATCCTTAACAATGAATACGTTAGCTGCAATTTCAAGACCTCCGGTTCCATAAATCTCCTCCTGACGTTTCAGAAGAGAGCAGATATTCCACTTCCAAAGAATTATGACTCCCATTAATACAATCGTAGCGGCTACTACACCCAGATTTATACCCAAGACGCTAGGTTTCTTGCCTTCTGCATATTTACACAAAAAGTGTCAGTAACCAGTAATCTATGTTTTAGTTAAGCAGAAACAAATGAAATCCTACAAAACTGGTGTATTCCTCGACAAAACAAAATTACCAGAGGACGAGGCAGGACTTCCCCCTGGTAGCAGCGATGGTGGCGGTGATAGAACGGTAGCGTTGAAAAATTCATAAACCTCGTAACGCAAGTAGCAGTTCTGAGATCCGACTTGTGCCCCAAGAGCTCCACTTTGGCATGCCAATATATTTTCTAAGGCAAAGGTCAGGCACGGTCCGCAGCCAAAGCCCAGGGACAGATCTCTCCAACACTGTGCTAAGCTGTATATAGTCTGCGATATATTACCAGGCGCAGCGACTGTATCTATGGCGAAAAGTTTGGGGCTCTGTTGAGCATTAGCGGTACTATTTGAGAGCAGGGCTCTCACAGCAGTTGTAAACTGCTGTGGCTGACTGCTGTTCCCAGTGTTGCAAAGAATGACTCCTAGTGCCCTCTTCACACTCTCAATATCGTTGTAAAAATTATGATCGTCGTAACGCAAGAAGCAGCCGTCTAGTTGAATCGATCCAGAAGTGTTTTGACAAACCTGAACAAGATTTGCTTTAGCCGTGGATGCGCACTGTCTGCAATCGGAAGAATCTAAATCTCCCCTGCACTGGACAAGCCCGTAAACATGAATCTAAAACCTTGTTTAGATTAACCTGAAACGCGCTCCCGTTTTTATATGTATAACTGCCGCTCTCCCCACAATAGCTCCAAACGGCAGAAGTCTCTGGGTCAGCTGCTGCGAAGCGTATACTTGTACAGAGACCGAGGATAATTAAAATGCTTCCGGTTAAGTGTTTCATCGCCATCGCCAAACCCAGCTTCTTCGCGCCCTGCCTCGGTCTGACATAGTTGGAGGTGCTCCTGTAATAATGCCTTTGTAAAGTTCAAAGTGTACATTTATCAATTCTGGACACAGCCGTCTCGGCAAATCCTATTTCCACCACAATTCTTTAATTAATTTAATTAATGCCCCTGACATGCGGGGCATTAGGGAAATATAACGCGAGCTGAAAAAACTGGAGGTGAAAAAAAACAGCTCGCGTTATATTTCCTTAATGCCCTGCTTGTCAGGGGCATTAATTAAAGAATTGTGGCGGAAATAGGAATCGCTGTCTCAAAGGAGTTTTTTACGTGCAGAATACGGCAAGGTGTAGAATATTCTAATTTACATAGGACATAAGCGACTACCTTTTTTTGATTTTCTAAGAAAAAAAAAACGATTCCTTTCATTTCTTTCCAAGCACATGCGCGACTAACTTGTGAAGTGAAAGAAATCTAATCATCTTTCTGCTGAGTACGTTTCTGTCTCCATTAGGCAGAGAGGGACTCACTGCGGGCAAGAGCTAACCAGCCTGCCATAAGGCATTAAATGTCCGTATGGAGGCCCCTTACCATGCATGCCCATGCCCTCCATCCCCATCGTGCATTTTTCCGGTCGCGTCAAACTTTCTCCGGTATCGGGTGACCCACCACCTCCGAGCTGGCACCCGCCATGCTGGCGCATTTTCAAACCGAGAGCTCGCGCCAAAGACTCATTTTCGTTGCTCCATTCGCGCTCCCTCACCTCGCAGGTCCTCCGCAACCCTCGATTAGCTCTTGCCCTGAGGAACCCATCTGTCGGATTTCGCTGGGAGACTTTTCGGGAGGTCGCGGGATCGAAGTCCGTAAGGGTGAGAAGCCTTGCCATATAAGATTCCATTGTTGAACACAAAAAAGGAGGGAAAATCCCCCTGAAAGACCTCTCAGAACTCGAAGGCGCGAGCCGAACTGCGACGGTGGAAGCAATCGGCCGGGCATGTCGAGACTGAGGCTTCTTCTTGGTAATTATAAACATTTGCAGTATCTCATATATCATTTTTCTGACAGTTCGATCGCTGTTCACATCAATTCATGGGATGTTGAGAATTACAGGTGAAGAACCATGGGGTTTCAGAATCCACCATGGAAAACGAGATGCAAGTGGGGCGAGAATTTTTCCACCTGCCCACGGAGGAGAAGATGCGCTACTTCGTGATGTTTATTAATATCTGATTCTTTTGACGGATTTCGGTGGGTTTTTCAAGCTTCGAGATTAAGTTTCTTCAGGCATTGATGCAGTACCAGGTTTTTCCGTGCCCGAGGCTTTGAGGCTGTGAAAGACAAAAGAGGGATGCAACTATCTCTGCGTTCTGTTCGGCAAACACCATAGTTTTATCATCACAATGTCCATATGTCATATATAGGATTGGGCTTGCAATCTTTTCTTTCTAGACAATATTGCAGGATGGGAACTTTTTTGAGTGTGATTTTCCCAAACAGACACTTCTTGGAATTTTATTCTATGGAAATCGATCTCATGGCTGCTCTGTTGTGGCTGCACACTTTATCAACTCTTATACAATTCCTCCAATTTTATTTTCGTTTTCCATTTCAAATGGTTCGTTGTGTTTAATCAGGTATGTGAGTTTTGTGCTACAAAATTTACAGCAGTCAAATGGGTCATTGTGTTTGCTCAAGATGCATAGGCTTGTGCTAAAGAATTTCAGTGTTAAAAGGGTTTGAGGTTGGATCTGAATTTTTAACAGGGTGAAGGGAATTCAGATGGATCTGATTTCATTGAGACTGATCTCTTTGGTTAATTTTTTCAAATTCAAAGTATGAATATGGTTAGATCTTGAGAAATAAATTTTGTCTTTAAATGATTATTTAAATTTTAAAATATAGAAAAAACTAGTAAATAGATAAACTTAAATTTTAAAATTTAGAAAGAACTACTAAATAAATCTAATTTTATTTTAATTTATGTAAGGACATTGTATGAATGGAATTTTGATTATGGAAGTTTGTTTTCACAAAAATTAAGCATGTTAATAAATGAATAAATTTAATATATGTTTTTGTTTTTTAAATTTAATAAGAACTTTGTGTGAGAAGAAATTTTTTAGAATTGAATTGTGTAAAAGAAAAATGTTGAATGTAAATATATAAAAAAGGCTGGAATAGTGATTTAGAAATTAATAGTAGTAGATATTGAATTAAATTGGATTGTTGATTTTGAGAATATTTTAAAATTGGATTAGATTAATCGTTATCGGTCAGTTAAGTTTTATGGGTAGTGATGTAGTAATTGTCAATGTTTAATTATGAATTTTGCAGTATGTTAGTCTCTGCCGATCAAGTTTTATGGGTAATGATACAGCGATTGTCAATGCTTAGTTTTGCAGTATGTCAGTCTTGTGATTAAGTTGAGGTAAGAAGTCGTTTAGTCCCATTAAAATCAGATCCCATTAATTACAATTTAACAGTTCTAAAATTCATCTCATTCTTATTAGTTCAATGTTAAAATATTTTTAAAATTAGCCATCAAAATAAAAATGATTGAATAAAACGAGCTGACAAAATTGACAATCAGTATAAAGAAGATGACACAAAAAGTTTAAGGGTTTCCTACCATCTTGTTTTTCATCATCGGAGTAGACAAGAAGGCCGTTGGTGAAAGAATAACAGAAACAATTGTTAGTTGGATCTAACAAAACATTGGACCTATTGTACCCAATCTCACCACCAAATAGGATGAATAAACTTAATAGATTCAGGATCCACAGCAGTTGTGCTTCCAAAGTACTTTGGAGGACAAGGGTAAGAAATATCAAGATATAAAATTAAAAAGAACAAATTGGAATAACATTCTGCAACGATTATTTTAATGTGATATTTTGAGTTGTCTATGATAGTAGTCACTGAAAAAAGAACATAACATATTCATAAGTAATGTTGGTGATCTGAAAAATGAATATAACATATTCACAAGTAATGTTGGTGATCTTGTTTGATTAACATTACATGAATGGGTGGAATGGTGATGCTTATTTTATGTGGGTGATTTTTGTTTGATTAACCATCAAATGTGACATTGTTGGGAAGAATGATGATGTGGTTGATGAACATGACATTATGAAAATGAATGAAATGAATGTTGTATGTGGTAGGGAGTTGGTAAAATTTTGTTTTTAATTTATTTGATTGGTTTATTAAAATAATGTAAAGTGAATAGTTAATGAATGTAAAATTTAATTTTCACATGTTTGATAAATGTTTACATTTGAAATAATTTGCACTTTTTTTTTTAAATATTATAATTTTTTTATTATTTTTTATAAGAGGATTATTTTAGACTTTATACATAAGTTGAAAATATGATAAGAAGTAGTTTTTATTCTTTTTCTTTTAAAATTTATATATTTTTTATTATTTTCTTTAAAAGTGCTATTTTAGATCTCAAAATTTCTCCAATGATAGTGAGGATTTTTTTCACTTATGATGGACATAGGTTGAAAATGTGATAAAAAGTAGATTTGTTTCTTTCCTGTTTAAAAATTTATTACTATTTTATTATTTTTCTTTAATATATCTATTTTAGATGGTCATGAGGGATTTTTTCACATATCATAGACATAAGTTGAAAGCATGATAATAAGTACTTCTTTCTTTTTGAAAATTTACAACTCTTTTATTAATTTTTTTAAGAGGCCCATGTTAGATCTCAAAATTCTCTAATAGTTGTGAGGTCTTCTTCATATATTATGATTTAGAAGGTTGTTTGGTCATAAATAATGAAATCAAGTATGGAGAAGTGGAAGTTACAAAATGACATGTTTCTAAGATGAAAAACTATATGGAGGAAGGCAATCAAAATTATTTATTTGCATCAAAGATACTAGATGTATGTAGGGAAATGCATTCCGGTTTAGCAAAGTTTAATGCTATCATAAAAGAACCTTGAGAATGTGATAACTCAAATAATCAACTAGAGTTGATGGAAAATGACAGAAGATTAGAAAATGTAGAGAAAAGGAGTGGACTAGGTAATTCAAGACAATATGTTGCAGATAATAGTTTGACTATGTTGGAGGAAAGAAGTGAACAAAATGTATTTGTTAGTATGAATAGAAACGAATTGCTATAGGGTTGTCTCCAACCATTGTCAAATATTTTGCTAAAGTCATAGATACTCATGGTCAAACTTTGGGGCATGACATCATTAATATATTTGGATTGAAGGATTGAGAAGAAGATGGGATTGGTCAAACATAAAAAGAAGAAAGTCCAAATAAGATTTATAACTAGAAATTATGAGAGCGGTTCACATGGATTACTTAAAGAAATGCCTAGAGAATAGAGCTCTAAAAAGAAGAAGAAAAAAAGAGCATATTCAAGGAAGGTGATCCTAATAGTGACAATAAATAATGCAACTTGCTTGATGAGTTTGGGAGGGATTAGGCACTGATTGATGAGATGTTGTAACTCATTGTGGCAGAGAATCATAAGAAACGAAATACGCAGTGAAACATTTTGCGAATATATTATTAGATAAAGAAAATGAAATCAATCATTAGAAAATATAATAGTCAAACCTTACTTACAAAAGTAAAAAGAAATAAAAATGTAAGTTAAGTTGAGGAACCTATTGGAAGATGAAGCTATTTGGGAGTTTGGATCGACTCGACACTGATCCTTACTAATGCTTTGAGGTTGGATCATTTTAAGAAGCAATGCCTTGTACTATACTTAGATTAGGATACATGCTAATGTTGGCATTTAATTTAAGATAGTTAGATGTTATATCCTTTTGTAACAAGTCGATCTTTATGAAGAGCAACCCTCATGAAGAGTCATGACTCTTAATTCTACATGTATTAATCTTATGGTCATGATCCATTGTAAATATGAATTTGAATTGATTTCACACACACATAATTTATTCTTTTCAGACTTGTCTAATTTCCATATATAACATCTACACTTAGTGGTAATTAGTTTATGTTGGTTCTTTGCCTTCCTTTTTTTCTAGACATTTGTTGGCATGATTTCCTTTATGTTGGAACTTGAAATATTTCACATGACTTAAATCCTTCTTATCTTAGTTCAAATAAATTAATTCATGTTTCTCTTTCTTGAGCATTCCTTTGTTGCCTCCCTTACACATCCTCCTAACGAGGAAAAATATTTTAATTTGATCTACTTCATTGAAATAGTCTTTGGCTTTGTTTCTTATTACACAACATAATCTCAAAGCTTTACAAAGGTGGGAAAATTATCATCAGCATAGATACCCTAGAGAAAGAGTTCCCATGATGCTATAAACCATTTGGTGTAACAAACACCAACTCTCCATCTTCAAATTTCACCCTTATGGCAACAAATTGAGCTCCCAACTTTGTGATCTTCATCATGGAACTTGCCACAATGTTTGTGTTAGTCATGCAAATCACATAGACCTTATTTCTTAACATATTTAATAAGAAATGTTCACACTATTGTACAAAGCTATCAAAACATCATATATCTCTTTAATCGTATTCTTTCTAATGTGAGGGATAAAAAAGTTTTTCATTGAATCAAGAATGGTTCACTTTTCCTTGGCCACCTCATTCTTGTAATCAACCAATTTGAATAAGATTGGTAGAGACTATAAACTTTTTTTTAACAAACACCCAAAGCTCGACCTCCTTAATTAGCATTTGCGGTGTATACTTCTAAGGAGCAAAGTTGGAAGCATATTCTACCTATTACACTCTCCAAGATTGAGACATCATCCTTGCAAATCTTGAAGAACACCTCAATCAACATGTCAAGGAACAAGCAGAGTAAATTAGAACTTATCCCCAGTGAAAAATACAACTCCAATCTCTAAAGAAAATAAGGCAACAAACACAACTCCTTGTCATTGAAATATTGAACTTCCTCTTTCGTAAGAAGGGAATTTCAACATAACAAGCTTCAATACCATGTAGAATTTTATAAAATCTCCCCATTTGAAATTTCCACATCATTTTTATGAGGCTATTGATATATTTCATAAGAGTTTTTAGTGTTAGTATTGAAGTTATTTTTTTCCAAACCCTTACAAAAACTTAAGAGTTTTTAGTGTTAGTATTGAAGTTATTTTTTTCCAAACCCTTACAAAAACTTAATCTCGAAGCTTGAAAAACCCACCAAAATCCGTCAAAAGAATCAGAGATTAATAAACATCATGAATGCCTCTGCAAGTTTCAATCGATACTGCCTTGGTACAAATTCTCAAACTGTATAGCCAACAAAAGCAGAAACACAAAAAGGAGGGAAAATCTCCAATAAACTATAACCTAACGCACATATAACTTAATAGAATCCTCGCAAGATCTCCAATTTGCTTACTGTACTCTGCATTTGCCTTTCTGAACAATCCAACAGTTTCAAATTGGGGAGTTAATTAATCTTTCCATACATGAAAATTTGGGTATAGAGAATAATATGGGCAGTTCTTTGCAGTCTTTATTCTGAAATTCTATATATAGAAGCCAGGTGAAAGAGTTAATGTCACTGATAGTCATGTGTATCAGATTTTAAAAATATTTTAGAATCTGCAATCTATTCCAGATGTATATGGATTCTAAAGAATTGAATGAACTTCAAAATCTTTACAGTAATTAAGAAAATGAATGTTTGTCTTAACGGAAAGCGTGAATGTCTATCTGATGCTGAAATTTTACAGATAGAAGTTAGGTCAAACAAAGTCAAACAGTTAATTTTACTCATATGTATCAGATTCCAAGAATATTTTAGAATCTGCAATCCATTTTCGATGAATATTACCTCATAAAGAATTAAATAAATTTCAATAAATTTACAACAATTAAGAAAATATTTGTTTTACCAAAAAGAATGAATGACTATCTTATTCTAAAATTCAACAAATAAGAGAAAAAAGCCAGGTTAAACAGTTAATTTCACTCATATTTACCAGATTCTAAAAATATTTTAGAATCTGCAATCCATTCCAGATGAATGCTGCCTTGTAAAGAATTGAATGAACCTCAAAATCTTTATAGCAATTAAGAAAATGTTTGCCTAATATTATATGTTTATAAAATTGCTTATGTTGTCACTCTGTTTTCTTTTTTTAAGTAAAAATTTGTATGTTGTCATTCTGTTTTTTCTTTGGAAGGATGTGTGCATCTTGATTGAATGCTTGATGTAGCCTGGTAAAGCATTCAATGAGCATGGAAATCTTTACAGAAATTATGAAACATTTGTCCGATAATATTAACATTATTTTAGTAAAATTGTTTATATTGTTAATCTGTTTTTCCTTTTAGAAAAATTATATATCTGGCTTGAACGACTAATATTTCTAGTGGTCGCTTCCCCAATATCAAGGCCACATAAACTCTGTGTCTCTAATGAGGATAGAACTTCCATCAGAAATATGACTCGTTTCATCTTGATGATGAGTGGAGCTCCACCAGACAAGTCCATTTAAAAAAAAAAATTTGTGAAGACACTCATAATCAAAATTGTTTAATCAAATACAAGAAAATAAGCAAATGCATAATATTGACAACAAACATGGTTAATAATTATTCAACTAATTCCTGGATCACCTTAGCAGTTCTGTAAAAGTGTCCAAATTCAATCGCCCCTAAATACCTGAAATCTGTGGGCTTGTGAGGCCCAAGGGGCAACATCTCTTCCAAGGGTTTGCAAGAGTAGCGGATAAAGTCTTTCCAGTTAAGGGTTTTGTCTTCTTTAACATTGAAGCTGGTGGAGTAGCGCATGCGAGATTTGGGGTCCGTTGAGAAGTAGCGCATCTTCTCCTCAGTGAGCAGGTGGAAAAATTCTCACCCCACTCGCATCTCGTTTTCCATGGTGGATTCTGAAACCCCATGGTTCTTCACCTGTAATTCTCAACATCACATGAATTGATGTGAACAGCGATCGAACTGTCAGAAAAATGATATATGAGATACTGCAAATGTTTATAATTACCAAGAAGAAGCCCCAGTCTCGACATGCCCGGCCGATTGCTTCCACCGTCGCAGTTTGGTTCGCACCTTCGAGTTCTGAGAGGTCTATCAGGGGGATTTTCCCTCCTTTTTGTGTTCAACAATGGAATCTTCTATGGCAAGGCTTCTCACCTTACGGACTTCGATCTCGCGACCTCCCGAAAAGTCTCCGAGCGAAATCTGACAGATGGGTTCCTGAGGGCAAGAGCTAATCGAGGGTTGCAGAGGACCTGCGAGGTGAGGGAGAGCGAATGTAGCAACGAAAATGAGTCTTTGGCACGAGCTCTCAGTTTGAAAATGCGCTAGCATGGCAGGTGCCAGCTCGGAGGTGGTGGGTCACCCGCTACTGGAGAAAGTTTGACGCGATGGGGTCGGGGCTCCCGGAGAAATGCACGATGCGGGATGGAAGGGCATGGGCATGCATGGTAAAGGGGGCCTCCATACGGTCATTTATATTTAATGTCTTATGGCAGGTTGGTTAGCTTTTGCCCTCACTGCGACCCGCCACCCACTCTTGACGTGACGTCGCCTTGCCATATGTTGAAATAAAGTATTCCACAATGCAAATTTTCATTTCATTAATTTATTGGTTACAGTAAATGTATTCCCAATTCATTGATTTACTGCTTTTTGGAGCAACTATAATTTATGCTAAGTCACAATGGCTGCTCTTTACGGGATACGCTTATTGTGCCTTTATTCTTGTACTTTATTAGCTTCAAGATCGATCTCCGGGTTCGCTATTTGAGAACCGCACTTCCATGGTGTCTTAATATGTGCGTGGTTTAAAAATATTTACACATTAATTTGGAAAATAATGAAAGTGTGGGTAAGGGTATAATAAAATTCGGTAGAATTTTTTGAAATTTTGAGTTATAATTTACAAATTTCAAAATTTTGAGTATTTTGGAATTTTTAATGGTATTGAATTTATTTTTATTTTTAGAAATGCTATTCAAACACTTTAACAATCTAATTTTTCAATTACTGAAAAAAACCAATAGGATCCATACTAATTACTAATTTTAAATTTGTAGAATAAGTAGACATCGCACTTAACCTGACCTCTGAGATGTTTGAGAGTTGTACTCGATAATTAGTTAAACGGAATAGTGAACATGGATTTAGATGTTCTTTTCTCATTGGTGAAATTTCTAACACAATGACGACATCCATAGAGGCTTAAAATAATAATTGTTCGAGTGGGGATTGTTATTGTCACAGTAAGATGAATAGAGAATGAGAAATTTAATGTTCATAACTTTACTTTATGTAAAAAAATGTTTTAGTTTGATAAATTAATGTTAAAGGAGCAAAATCTTATGAATTAATTGAATCTTTCCGACTCATTCTAGTTGAATGTTTCACATACCTAACCTATAAAAAAAATTGGACCATCTTGCTGTCTACAAAATCATTGTAATACAATGAGTTAGGTGGATAGGCTTGCTTATTATTTTAAGGTTTTAATGAATTGTTAAATTAATTCATTATTATATGTATTATATGTGTGAGTAACGTTTAAGGAAGAAAATTGTGTAATGAAATAATATTGTAAGAATAATGGGATGAATTATGTGGCTTTGTTATATGATCTTAATCAAGAAGAAAACATGTCAAAGACAATTATGAAATTGAAACATTCTTTATAAGAAGATATGCGAAATTATAATTTCAAATTAGGTATTTTTTGTGAGAGAACCTCAAAGTTGTGTGGAAGACCAAGAAATAGTAAAAAGAGTCTGGTTGACGACATGATTTAGTGGAAATGCCATGAGAAATGCATAAGTGACAAGAATCTCAAGGACATACTCAAACTTGGTTGTTTGATTTCAAAGTCTCCACTCACATGAATTTTTAATAGAAATTGGTTGGTGGAATATGAACAGTGCTATAGTGAGAAAGGAATATTTTCTCGAGTGACAAATTGAGATATGGAATCCTTAGATGCCAATGCATATAGGTGAGACTCAAAGATGGAATGATCAAGATAATTCTTGTTGTGAAGCATGTGTTAAGTTTGGCATGAAATTTTCTCTTCACAAGATGAATTTTAGATGTGAGAATGGAGGTGATATTCATTAAGGATACATACATATTGGCTCACAAAGCATTGATATTGACTAAACTTGTGAGGTTTGGTACCCTTAGAAAACATGATGTAGATACATGTTGTAGATAGTGGATCAACCTCAAAGAGTATCAATGGTCTAAGGAAGAAGGATTAATGGTGTGAACTATGGATCACAAACTACTCATGACCTTCTTCAAAATAGAAATTAAAGTTGAAAAGAAAACCGTATTTTTCATCGATATTCTTAGAGGTTAAGTGGTAGTTAGCTTGGTCCATTTAAATGTATGTAGGCCACTTAGTGGAGACTTTCAGTGGTAGTTAGCTTGGTCCATTTAAATGTTTGTAGGCCACTTAGTGGAGACTTTCCATTAGTGGGAAAGTAAACAAAGTTGTTCAAATAGAAATATGAAAATTTTCTAGAAGTGAAGTACTACACCTAAACATTATAATTTTTTTACAGGAGAATGAAATGGAACCATTAAAGAGAAGGTTAATAGACTAAGGACAATTATAAGATTTAGAAAAAGGACTGTGCACAACAAAGGTAGAGATTATTGGTAAGTGATCCATTGTTGTCCTAGTGATGCTATTCCATTTAACATTTAAAGTGGTAGTTAATCAATAATTGTTGTCCATGGAGAAGAGTGTAATTTTGAGATCATTGCTCAGTGGCCCATTGTTGTCCTAGTGATGCTACTCCATTAACATTTAAATTAAGTGGTAGTTAATCAATAGCTATCTCCCATTGAGAAGAGTATAATTTTGAGGTACATGTGTGTATGCTCGAAGAAAATGTTGGCTATCGAAATATCCATAGGATTTCCTATATATGTAGTTTGACTAGGATTGTAACGAATTTATTATATTTGGAGAAGCTCAATCTATAAATGTCAATCAAACCAAGGATTTTATTACACTCGAAATGGAAGATGTCGTATAAAATAATTAATTGCTTTGGAAAGTTTCTAAAATTGCATTATATAATAGTGGAGATTAGTGAGAGATTGTTACTCAAATTTTATACTTCCAATAACATTGCAAATGATTTTTGGAAGGAAATTAACTTAATGTAGGGGAAACATATGGCTTTAACCTTTCTTAGAGCGACTGCCACATGAGAGATTAATGGGATTTGTGGCAATCATTGTCCTAACAATATTTCTGAATTTGCAGTGTTTGTAAATTTCCATTTAATTGAAGTGTTTTATTTGCTATGCATGAAATGTACAAATGTACTTTTTGGACCAAGTCTAATTGTATAAAGCAATTGTATTCTTAAAAAAAAAAAAATTGGGCACTTTTTTCTTTTAATATTATTTTATTATGTTATGGCTATATATGTTGTTCCTATTTATTTTTCTTATTTTATCATTATGCATTTTTAACTTTTAACATAAAGAAAGATTTAGTCTAATTGATATTTATGAGGGACATTGGGATCATAAACATCACTAAGAACCCATTTATTATTTGAATTCTAATTAATTGCAAAGGTTCTGATATAGAAAATGATCGCTTATCCATAATTATTCCATAATTATTAGGGAGACAAAGATATGCCATGTAGTATGGGTTTTATACATTAAAACTCACTTTCACCTAAAGAAATAGCTTAAGGAACTACTTTTCTTAAGTTATTTCTACTAAGTAATCCACTTACATGAGAATAACACATAAATCCATTAATTTTATGTTATTCTCGTAATTTTACACATATAGGTGAAAATAATCTAAAATATTTTCACTCACATTTTTTGTTTCCATGGGAATAATTCAATATATCATTTATTTATTGATTATTCCTTAATTTTTTAAACATCCTCAAGGAGATAATTTATTAAATCATTATCTATAATTATTTTTTAACTTATTTTACTAAGAATTAGTTTAATAAACATATTTTATATAAATATTTTCTAACCATTATACCCATTTTTAATAATTAACTCAATAAATCATTATTTGAAGAGTTAATTATCTAAATAAAAGTTATTGACAATTATCATTAACCTTTTCTTCTCGGAAATAATACTAAAATACATAAATTGATTAAGTCTTGATTTGATCCAAAAAATATTTTATTATATTTGACCTCATCAAATCTAGCTTGCATTTTGTTATAAATAGAGAGGTCTTCCTCCTCATTCCACATGATCTGTTTTCATCATCCAAACTATGCTTGTTATGAAACTAGCTCACAAAATGATAGAAAATATAGATTAACAACTTAGAAATTAGCCTCTTCGAGGGGGAAACCTCCTTTACATTACACAAATGAAAAATTCTTGGATGATATAAATGACAAGACCTCCTTTCTATATATAGGAGTCTAAGCAGTCCTAATACAATCAGAGCCTACATAACAATAATATTGTAGGGCCACAACAATAACAATAGTCGCCTTATATGAGGTATAATAATAACAACATGGGGACTATATGGGAAAAATAATACAATAAGGGGGATACACTAATAACAATAAGGGTTTACACTAGTAGTATAGGGACCTAACATGCCCCTCTCCTTCAAAAAGTGTTGTCCTCAATGCTTGAGTAGTTCTAGATGCTTCTGTATAAAATTCTCATCCTCCCATGTGGAATCTTCAGCGAGTAAGTTCTTCCACTTGATGATATACTCTGATATTGAACAATTTCGTAGTTGTCGATTTCTTGTTTCTATGACTGCTTCAGGTTCCAATATGATTTTTCCTTCTTCGTTAAGTTCTCGCAATATTGTTTGAACTGGGATCTTCTGCAACTTTTGAATGAGTGCTCACACTTCTTCGTCATTGTTCCATTCATCCTTTGCTTCATTTATCCAATCTAGTTGGATAATAGAAATGGCACAAAACAATGTTTCCACATCCTCATCCTTTCTTGAGAGTGCATCTGCAACAACATTTTTCTTCCCTCTTTTGCAGATGATTTCAAAGTCATAACCCAACATTTGTGTGACCCGTTTTTGTTGCTCTTCTGAAGATAATATTTGTTCTAAACAGTATTTAATACTATCATGATTCGTTTTTACCTTGAAGTGTATTCCCATTAGGTAAGGTCTGATTTTTGGAGGAACAATTCCTGGAATCAAATGAATAGCATGATCATGACACGAATAGGTGGGAGGCCTTTGGGAGTCTCAAATTACTTGGAATGATTGTCCAAGACTTTTTGGAGATCTAGAGAAATAAATGATTTCGATGTGGAAACCTCTAGCGAACATAATTGTGAAATTAAGCCTCATTGTTCTTTCTTTAGAAGTTTTTTTATTCCGTTAGAGCTTATTAGCTTTCTCGGTTTCCATGCAATACCTCTTAATTCAGTTTCCTTTCCTTCTAGAATTTTTTTTTGAAAATTAAAAGCTATTGTACCCAAGCATTGTAGCCATTGGACTCCTAGTACAACATCAACACCACCCATTGGAATGGAAAGCATTGGGTTATTGAATACATATTCTCCCATGGATTGCTTGATATTATGGCACTTTCCAGAGAAATTTATGGTTCCTCCACTTGCAACTGTCACTTGACGCTCTGGGGCTAGATATAGGAAGCAATTCAATTCCTTGGCTATCTTACAATGAATAAAACTATGGGTACTGCCCGAATCAATCAACACTATTACCTTTTTCTTCTTAATATGTCCTTCTATCCTGATAGCCTGAAGAGTGGTAATTCCAGCCAATGCATTAAAAGATATGGTCAGATTCATTTCGTCTTTCTCTCGGGTTTGTTCCTGGTGTATATCCTCTTCTTTTGATGTTTCTTGTTCTTTTTCTTCCTCCTCTTCACAATCTATGTAAAATAATTTATTCTCAACACACTTATGACCTTTAGTGTATTTTCTATTAGAACTGTAACAAAGCCCTTTTGCTCCTTTTTCTTCCAATTGTTGTGGTGTCAACCTCATAGGTTGTGGAAGGCTAGGGGAACCAACACTTCCATATTTATAGTTGTGAGTGGTAGCCTTCCTTGTTTCCATAATTTTTCTTTCCATTTTTCTTGCCAACTTGAATGCCTTCTCCAATGAATCATGTTCCCAAAGACAAGCCTCATGCTGAATGTTATCCTTTAAAGTCCCTATGAAAACATCAATCCGCTACATCCCTGGAATATCATTTACCCTTATATTCAATTTTTGGAAGTCCTCAATGTGCTTTTCCATTGAACCCTTTTGTTTGAGATTTATCAATTGGCTAAAGATAGTGTTTCTTTTTCTATCCTCATATTGTGCTATCATTTCTTCCATAAAAATTGTCAGTGACAATTTGTTTACAAGAGAAAAGCCATTGATACTATACAAACTATGGTTCCAAACATAAAGTTGCAATACATACCTTTTATGTGTTTTACACATGGAGATTGAAATATTGCTTCATCTGTAGTATCCATGTTACGAGATCCTTGCCATCAAACTTCCTCATATCAATATTTGGAACATGGTGGGTCTTCAATCCACTGTTAGAGTCTATGAAATCATGATTAACATTTATTTTGTTCTCATCATGAGTTTTCTCTATTACATTTTCGCCATTAGGAAGTCTTTCTTGTAGCAACTCTGTCAACCCTTCCTTCGAACCTTCCACATATTTCTTCAAATCTTCAATGTTATAGTTCTTTGAATCATGATTAACATTTATTTTGTTCTCATTTTTAGTTTTCTTTACTACCTTTTCGCCATTAGGAAGCCTTTCTTGTAGCAACTTTATCAAACCTTCCTTCCAACCTTCCATGTCCTTCTTCCAATCTTCAATGTTGTCTTTCATACCATCCATCTTAGCTTCCACGCCTTTCTTTAAAACATACATCTTATCTTCCAAGCCTTTCTTTAAAGCATCCATGTTATCTTCCATGCCTTTCATTAAACCATCCATGTTAGCTTTTGTTACTTTTCGTGAGAGTGAAATTTGTTGCACTTGGTCTTGTAATTTTGCTATATCATGTTGTATTTCTTCCTCTTCTTCATGAATCATGTTAGATATTTTGGGTTTCTTACTAGTTGTTTCCATTTTATATCTTCAGGGTATCAATTAATGATAATTATGCTTCACTATGCCCTTTGAATTCCTTCAAACTAACTTTTGAAACCAGACTTATGAAAATTTTTAAAAAACTACACACCTTTTTTCACTTTGTAGGAGCTCGATATTGAATCTTATGTATCTCTGAAATTTCGGATCTCTAAGGTCTAAAATTTAGAAATGTGGTAGCCCTTGGAGTCCTTTCCCCAACGCCACCAATCTGATCGAAATTATATTCTCCAAGAAAACGTTATGCCCAATCTCCCAAGATGACCTGATTATACACTTTTTTAATAGAGTGAACTTGTACGAAGTGCCGCGTGTCACTGTTTCAACCTTCGGAATTGAAAACAATGCTCAAAAAACTAAATTCCATCCTATTTCTGTAACTTCTTACGAAATTTCAATCTGATACTCAGAGAGGAAGTTATGATGGTTTTCCCAAGATCCCCTGTTTGGGATGTAATTCAGGAGCCTGCGAAAACCCTAAATTTCTTGAACCATATTTCCGAACATATAGCGAAACAAGATCTGAAATTCGGGCCTGATCTTAATTAAGATATCAGCTCAAATTGGTTTTAGGTTTAGTGTCTGAACCTTCGTATAAAAAAACATATAGCAAACATTTCACGATGACCTATTTGCGATGGAATTCTCGAGCTTGCAAAAACCTTAACTTCCTCAGATCATATCTCCTAAAATATAGTGATACAAGATATAAAATTTAGACCCAAGGGTCATTGAGATTTCGGCTCAAATGGGTTTTTTTTTTAGCTTCTGAAACGTCACAAAAAAAAATTATAACAAAAATGCCATAACGACCTATTTTGGAGAAGCAAAACCCTAAATTCCAAAGCTTTAATACCAAATGTTATGAAACCAACTCTCAAAAAGATAGAAAATATAGATCAACGACTTATAACTCAACCTCTTTGAGGAGGAAACCTCCTTTACATTACAGAAATGAACGATTCTTGGATGATACAAATGACAAGACCTCCTTTCTATATATAGGAGTCTAAGCGGTCCCAATACAATCAGAGCCTACATAACAATAATATTGTAGGGCAACAACAATAATAATAGTGAGCTTCTATGGGGTACAATAATAACAACATGGGGAATATATAGGCACAATAATACAATAATGGAGCTGCACTAATAACAATAAGGGTTTACACCAGTAGTATAGGGACCTAACAAGCATTCTCCACTAGAGGTTCTCCAATTTTTTTTTTCTTTTGATTTTAGATCACATGATTTCCCTGTTTTGAAGAGAGGGAACCATAAAACCTTGAACAAGGATTACAAATAAACCCTCCCAAGGAGGAGGGATGTCCTTTTTGATCCACTCTCGTAACATAACTTCTCACTAGATGAACACAATATAAGTATACTTTTGTTAACTAAAATTTACATCTATTATAAATATATAAATATATATATATATATATATATATATATATATATATATATAATGAACAACTACACTAATGTTTGTTACTCCTAAGTTTTATAATTAGATCTTCACATTTTGTTGTTAGATTAATAGCTTTTTGTAAAGAAAATCTTTTTGCTGACCTTTGTATAGGAACACATCTAACAAAAAAACATTTGATTAAGAAAATGTGTCACTTTTTATGAAAACTAAAATTTCATTAATAAATTAACTACTATCCCAACTTAACAAATTTTACCTTAAAAACTAGGTTGATAAGAAAATTTTAGAAGAGAATTTTATGGGGATTTTCCTTTAATATTATAATTCATTTGATTCTAAGCTTTGTGATGGATGAAAGTGATTTATATAATCATTCACAATGATACATTTTAAATTTTATGCAACTTTGTATTGGTGAAAGTGATTTGATGGAAGTGATTTTGATACTCATTCATAATGATAGAATTTGAATTCCGTGCTAGGTAAAAATTAGAATTTATAATAGTATGAATTTTTTAATTAATTTTTTGTTCCAAAATTTCTCAAATAAAGTATTAAGTATGTTCACGGTCACTTTGTGGTTTATAATGTATATTTGATATTGCAATTATAGTATTGGAATTTTTTCGTTGTGACAAGTTGATTATTATAAATAAAAGCTTAGTCAATTCCATTTTAGTGGCTTACACATGTATACCTTAGTGGTCCAGATATGAAAACTTGAAATCTGCATGCATGGATAAATAATTCTAACCATCACTACAACCCTTACATTAGCATATCTAGAACACTTGACATAATAACACATGGGAAACAATAATCAGGTAAGTAACTGAACTATGTTTGAGAACTAAATAACCACCATATAAATTTCATGTACTTTCTATGTATATATATTGTACCATGCTTCTTTTAGGATGGTATGAATATTATTTGATTTAATTTTGTTTGTGTTGGTTCATTCATTATTTTGTTTCATTAATGCTCATTCATTAAATTTCATAACTTAAATAATCCAAGTATGTTTTAACTTCTTTTTTATTTCCATTTTAAAATTGATTCATTACTATCGTGTCCATATACTACAAGTATTATAGTTGGTTTCATAAACAAATATTTCATGTGGTTATAGAAATATTGTTTTGATCGAATTTTCTTTGTTCATTATTTTTCCTTATTAGTGTTTATTCTTTTATTCTCGTAACCAAAGTAGTCCAATATGTTTATATTCCCTTTTCATTTCCATCATACGATTGGTTTATTGGTATCACAACCATACACTACAATCATTACAATTGGATTGATCATTTTCTACCAATCGGAACTTGTTCTAATTACCAACCTTATTATTTTTTTTATATCTACCTATTACAATTGGGTTGATCATTTTCTACCAATCGAAACTTGTTATAATTACCAACCTTATTATTTTTTTATATCTACCTACAAGATTGTGGAACGTCATTGTGAGAAATGACATCATTAATATTCTCTTGATTGATTGAAAAAACATATGATAGATAAGGATATGAATATTTTGAAGAAGATCATAAGTCTATATGACTTCAATAGTATTGATTATGAACTTCCCTTTAGTGGTGTTTCACCCTTCAACGTTTGTGTGAATCTTGACATCCCAACATGCTTAAAAGAGAAAGTTTTATGCATATGTTGTAGGCCATTGGATTTAATATCTCTAAACCTACTTCACTATGAATGATTTCACTAGAAGTGATAAAATTGTCATTTCTACATTGAAGATATCCACCATAGTGCATTGTTTATGGGAGAAACTCAATAAATTATGCATCACATATAAGAAATTGCTTATTGACACATGAAAAAACCATATTGTGTGGTAAAGGAACTTTTATGCAATTCTGAGAAAAAGAAACAACTTTACAAACAATGGAAAAGACTGCACTTATGTAAACACCACACTCTATAAAGATACATCAAAGAATCCTTTAAAAACTTGGAAAATATTCACATTCTAGATTCAAAGCATAAAATTTTGAGATACATAAGTGGTCATAGTCCTTATTTTAAACAATATATTGAGTTATTTGATGTCTATATGTTTGCATATGCATTCAATTTGCTTTGAAGTTTGAAGAAAAGTTGGAACAGTAGAAAGAAAAAGATCTTTCAAATTGAAACATGAATTCAAGACATTAAATAATATGGTTACTTTGATAAAATATACCTAGGAATAGGAAAAAAGCATCTACGAAGACCATATTTCATGGAAATAACAATGTTGTGAAAGATGCTATGACATGACCCAAACTCCTAGGTCCCTTTAAGGAAGTGGCAATGACTAATGACCACAAAGTAACCACTTAACACCTCCTACAGGTGCTACAAGTAACTCAAAGATTGAACAACCACCCCATGTGGCCAAACCATGAGCTATACCTCTATTTCTCAGCCTTGGGCTCACAAATTATCCCACAACAAGTCATCCATGTGGCTGGAAGCCTCTAATTGCTCCCACAAGCCTACATCCAAGCGATTATAGCCCAAAAAGTTTCATTTAGAGCATGCGGTCCCATATTCTAAGCCTGAATTCTAGGTCAACCTCCAGACCACTACCCAGAACTCAATGAGATTTTATATAATGATAAAGTACATCAAGACAAAGACATTCATACAAAATTTTCTCAAATAGTTCACCTAACCAGGCCTAGCCATGACAATCATTTCGTCAAACATATTGAGAACATGTAATCTACAGGTCATGAATGTATATTTAAACATAGGGGTCTGATACTTATCTGAGAATCATCAAGAAGGTCTAATTCTATCTCATAATAATTTAAATAAGATATATTAGGTCATGCATTCAATAGCCATTCATTTACCAAGCAAAAAATGATAAGATCCATAACTAGAATCTATCATGAAACCATGCTTATAAACAACATATAACTAGAATAAGAACAATGATAGAACAACCATCAAAGCCACATAATAAAAAGTATAAATACTCATGAAAGACAAGATGAAAGAGCTCTTATTAACATATGAAAAAGCCAACTAAGTCAGGGACTTTCATGTACCACCCGACCATAGATCGGGCTGAACCAAGTCTTTCTTTCATCCAGTCACCCTCGTGCCATATTCCAAGCATAAATGTGGGACTCACAATAATACAACTAGGGATTTCTCAGGATTTACCGTAATCTTACCAAAATCGGTCAATGGACTCCTATGCCCAAAACAAGCACCTACGCTACCAGGTTTTACTGTAAACCCACCAACACTTGTCAAGGGATCACTAAGCCTAAAACAACAACATACACTACCGGTATTTACCGCAATATCGCCAACACCAGTCAAGGGATTCCTAGGCCTGAACAAGCTTGGATGCCTCCACATTTCTTCACCAATACCTTGATGAATTTTCCTATCTCCACCCTTGGGCTTTACCGCAATCCCGCCAAAACCAGTCAAGTGATTCCTAGGCCCTTGGGAATTTTCCTGAGACCACCTCACCCTGTTCAAAAACCATCCAACAATATAATCTCAACCAATGATAGAACCCCATCACCCCATGGCTATCCAAAAATGGAAAGGCAAGGTTGAAACCATTGTCACACCTAGAAAAATCCATGCCAATGATAACAAGAGAACCAAATACACACATGCATGTACCATGGATGCTAAAATTAGCAAGGAAATCATACATGTAACTTGATATCTACAAGGAAATCCCACTGTTGCCGCTTGATCCAACTTTTCCTTACTTGATCCTTTCTTTCCTTTTCTTTCTTGCCCTTCCTTTGCCTTCCTTTCTCCAACGCTAGAGTTCCAAGAATGCTCTAAGTGTGTAAGAGTATGAGAGAGAGAATAGAGAAGAGCTCCAAAAATGAAATTACAAAAGCTGTGAAATGATCCTTATAAGCCTTTTTATTATTGAGGCCTCTATTTTCTGCAATTTCCTCTAATTTTCCTTTAATTTTCCTCACATGCAATCATGTGACCTTTCACCTTCCTTTTCTCTTAATTTCCTTTATTTTCATAAATAAATGCCAATTAATGCCTCTTTTCCTTTTCAAATCGTTTTCCAAATTCCCCTTAACCTTAATAAACAAAATAAACACCCACTAGGATGTTTTTCCCAACATTCAACTTGGAATACGTGTCTCGTGACCTTGGTCTTACTTTGCCTTTATTAAATTTTATTACATGAAATTTTAACCCAAGGATATTACAGACCCCTCCCGCTTAGGGGAACACCATCCTCGTTGTTCAATGACACATATGACCAAAAAGACCGTTGAAAACAAAAACATACTTCCCATGGAGCTTTATAACTTTGCTCGATGCACTATTTACAATCTCAACTTGATGAAAAAAAACCAACATAACAATATGACAACATGACCATGATACCAATTATTGGAGCTTTATAACATAACTCGTTGTGGTATTTACAATAATAACCATACATAAATATGTACATATACTAGAACTCCTTTTCTTTAACCAACAAACGGTGAAGGATACATAGCCCACATTTAATCAACCATCTCCCATGTAGCTTCATCGAGCCCAGAGTGCTTCCACTACACTTTAACTTGCTTGATTGCTTAATTCTGGAGCATGCATTGTTTCCACTGCAAAATGCACTAAGGTTTTGGATGAGTTTCTCCTTTTGGCTCCACCTACAATATAGATCAATCAATTAAATGATTAACATATTTCACATATATTTTAAGAAATGAAACATGGAAAACATCATGGACATTCATTGTCGAAGGAAATGCAAGTTTATAGGCCACTGGTCCAATCCTCTCAATGACCTTGAAAGGTCTGTGATACTTAGGTGCTAACTTAGCATATGATATAATCCTCAAGGACATCCTCTTGGGCTTCATGTGGAAGTACACATGTTCCCCAACTTGAAAATCCTTAAATTCTCTATGACGATCTAGATAACTCTTTTGTCTATCCCGTGCTACCTTTAAAATCTTCTTGATAACTTGCATTTCAAGTTCCATCTCTGCTAACATGTCTGGTCCAATCAACAACCTGTTCACTAGATCACTCTAGCTTAAGGAGTATTACAACTATGCCAATAAATTTCCTCAAATGGACTCATCCTCAGCGACTCCTAGTTCCCATTGTTGTAAGAAAAATCAACCACTGGAAGATACTCCTCCCACCTCCTCTGTTGATTCATAACATACATTCTTAACATGTCCTATAGAATAATGTTGACCCTATCTGCCTGCCCTTCTTCTTGTGGATGATAAGTTGTACTGAAGGTCAACTCTATACCAAAACCTGCAAATAAATCCTTCCAAAACTTGAAAGTGAACTTATCATCTCTATCTGACACAATGTTCTTAGGAATACCATGCAATCTCACTATCTCCCCGACAAAGAGTTGAGCTACTATTAGAAAAATTATATATTACAGAGCAATGAAACAAATAAAATATATTGGAGAAACATAAACACAGAAAACACATAAAACAACAGAGACACAGATATACGTGGTTCACCCAATTTGGGCTACTTCCACGAAGAAACAACCTGTCCTTCCTTTTATATTATCCAACAAAATGAAGAGATACAACCTACAGTAGATCTGCTATAATTCCCTCTTCACTCTCACACAATCTCCTCTCTCTTTCTCGCTCAGAATACATATCTACATAGATGCAATACAATTCTCTCATATATAGCGAGCGGTTTCCTTCTAGGGAAAAAATGCTAAATTAAACATCTACCTTAGAGATCTTTGCCTAATGAACAACCCAGATTGACTAAGAAATTACAACATTTTACAAGGCAATTTTACATCTATTTTTAGCTTCGGGGGTGCTTCCCACGATCCCCCGCCAAGGGGGGCTCCCAAAGATCACATTCCCCCCACGGACCCCCCTTGTAGCATACATTTTACGAGCGGCATTGCCGCCACATTACGAACTGGGGTCCAATGTGGCGATACCTCTAAATATAGAAGATAATTAGGCTCCACACCCAACACTCCCCCACTTGGTGACTGATTATAGAAACTCCACCGCTTCTCCATTTCTTGGAAACTGACTCCACTTTAGACCTGGTTATTTCTCATCTTCTTCATCACACTTGAAGACCAATTGAAACTGAGCATAATCTCAGTTTCTCCCTGGTTACAACTTTTGTTAACGTATTTGTAGGATTCTGGCTAGTGTGTATCCTTTCCAGCTTCAACTGTCCATCTTCCAAAATTGACCATATGAAATGGTACTTGAGTTATATATGTTTAGTCTTGGAATGAAATGCACAGTTCTTTGCAAGATTGTTGGCACTCTGGCTATCACTGTATAACCTACCCAACTCCTGCTTCGTACCCAATTCATCCAGAAACCTTTGTAACCAAAAAATTTCTTTACTAGCCTCTGTAGGAGCAACATACTCTGCTTCCATTATTGAGAGTGCAACAACACTTTGCAGTTTTGAAACCCAACTGACAATTGTTCCACCGATAGTAAACACATACCCTGTTGTGCTCCTCCTACTATCTCATCACTTGCCATATATGCATCAACATATCCCCGTAGAGCAATGTTTGAACCACCAAAGCATAATTCTTTATTTGTGGTACCTCTCAAATACCCGAGAATCCACTTTAATGCCATCCAATGTTATTTTCCTAGATTTTTCATGTACATGGTTACAACTTTGACTGCATGTGCAATATTAAGCCTGGTACAGACCATTTCATACATTAAGCTTCCAACCGTTGATCCATATGGAACTTTAACATCAACATATCCCCGTAGAGCAATGTTTGAACCACCAAAGCATAATTCTTTATTTGTGGTACCTCTCAAATACCCAAGAATCCACTTTAATGCCATCCAATGTTATTTTCCTGGATATTTCATGTACATGGTTACAACTTTGACTGCATGTGCAATATTAAGCTAGTGCAGAGTATTTCATACATTAAGCTTCCAACCGTTGATCCATATGGAACTTTAAACATATAATCCATTTCTTCCTAAGCCTTGGGACACTTTTCCTTAGTTTGAAATGGCTAGCCAAAGGTATACTAACTAGTTTTGCATTCTCCATATTAAACCTTTTCGACACCTTTTGTATGTACTCACTCGGAGACAATGTTGATTTTCGATTCTTCCTGTCTGTAGTTATTTTCATACCAAGGATTTGTTTTGCAACACCCAAATCCTTCATTGCAAATGAGTTTTCCAATTTTCTTTTGAGCACATTTATTTCCCTTATGTTAGAACTTGCAATAAGCATGTCATCTACATACAATAAAAATATAATATAGCTTCCATCAATTTTCCTTTTGAGATAAACACAATGATGAGAGTGGCATCTAGTATAACCTTGTTCAGACATAAACCTGTCAAATTTCATATACCACTGCCTTGGAGCCTGTTTTAAGCCATACAAGCTCTTCTTCAACCTGTACACTAGTTTATCCTTCCCTTTTACCTCATATCCTTATGGCTGCTGCATATATATCTCTTCCTCCAAAACCCCATGGAGAAAGGTTGTATTTACATCTAATTGCTCAAGATGCAAATCTTCAGCTGCTACTAGACTTTAAATAGTTCTCATTGAAGTCATTTTAACAACAAGAGAAAATATATCATCAAAGTCTATACCCTTTTTCTATGAAAACCCCTTCACCACAAGTCTAGCTTTATACCTTTTTCTACCTCCATCTTCTTCCTTCAACCTTTAAACCCATTTATTCTGCAATGTTTTTTTACCTATAGGCAACCTGACTAAGTACCAAGTCTGGTTATGTGCTAATGAGTCCATCTCTTCTTTCATGGCTTGCTCCCACTTCTTCCTGGTTTCTACTTGCACTACTTCTTCATAACATTCTGGTTCATGAGAATCAGTCAACAATACATAATATAATGAAGGAGAGTATCGTTCAGGGGGTCTGGTTATCCTAGTGGATCTTCTAACACCACTTTCAGGTGTTTGAGGTGCTTGTTATTGTTTTTGTGGTTGATGTTGTTTTTCTGGTTGTTGATCATTATTATTTTTAGGCACCATCACTTTTTCTGTGATCTCATCAAGCACTATGTATTCTCTATTTTATTTTTCCTGTTTCTTTTCCTGTAGTTGATCTTTATACAAAGCTTTTTCATTGAATATGACATCTCTACTTCTAATGATTTTTTGTTTTTCATAATCATAAAAGCGGTAACCAAAACCATTAACACCATATCCAACAAAGGTACATTTCTTTGATTTTGCCTCGAGCTTTATTCTTTTTTCTTTATTAATCTTGACAAAGGCTTCACAACCAAAAGTCTTTAAAAATGAGTAGTTTACCTTTTTACCTATCCATGACTCCTCTAGAATACCACAATCCAAGGAACTTGAAGGCCCTATGTTTATTAGATTAACAATAGTATCTACAACATCTTCCCAAAACTGCAAAGGAAATCCTGCATGTAGTCTCGTGCACCTTGCACGCTCCATGATTATCATGTTCATCCTTTCTGACACACCATTTCCTTGTGGTGTTCTTGGAACTATCTTCTCTCTGCAAATTCCATTCTCTGAACAATACCCATAAAACTCTTTGCTGCAATATTCAACTCCATTGTCTGATCTGAGACACTTCAACCTTTTTCCTGTCTCATTTTCAATCAAAGATTTCCATTTCTTGAAACTATCAAATACATCAAGTTTATTTCGAATACAATAAATCTAGTTTTGTTTGGTTGCATCATCAATAAAAGTAACATAATAACAAGAGCCACCGAAAGATGATACCTGAGCAGGTCCCCATACATCTGTATGCACAAGCTCTAATTTTTGACTCTTCTTTTCTTTCCCAACTCTGAGGAATCTGACTCTCTTTTGCTTTCCATAAACACAATTCTCACAGAATTTTAAATCAACATGCTTCAAACCTGGCAACAAATTTCTGGAGTGAAGAATCTGCATCCCCTTCTCACTCATGTGCCTAAGCCTATGATGCCACAATGTCGTATCTTCTCCTGTAGAGGGTAAAGCATTGACAAAATTAAAAATACCATTGCATAAATACAATGCACCAACCTTTTCTCCTTTTTCTATTACCAGGGCTCCTTTAGTGACCTTCCAAGTTTTATCTATAAAAGTAGTCACACAACCTTCACCTCCCAACTGCCTTGTTGAAATAAGATTTTTCTTCAGATCTGGAGCATGCCTTACCTCCTGCAATAGCCATTGATTTCCATTCCGCTATTTTATGTAAACTCTACCCATTCGAATGATTTTATAGGGTTTATCATCACCAAATCAAACCTG
The DNA here is from genome assembly GCA_031772625.1 of Pinus tabuliformis. Classification (NCBI taxonomy): domain Eukaryota; kingdom Viridiplantae; phylum Streptophyta; class Pinopsida; order Pinales; family Pinaceae; genus Pinus; species Pinus tabuliformis. The sequence continues at coordinate 647,552,083 of CM062818.1, read as the reverse complement.
TCCAAAATCTCCTATCAGGTGTGGTATGGAATGAGGCCCCGAATCTACCACCCAGACATCAATAATGTTTTCTAATGAAAGAATCAAAGCATCTTCCAACACATCACCTGTCACATTTGCTTCATGATTGTTTTCTTGCTGCGCATCCCCTTCTTTTCCCTTCCGAGACTTGCAATCTTTCTTTAGGTGTCCTTTCTTCCCACATTTCCAGCATGCTATCCTTGATTTGGACTTTGATCTGCCTTTCCTTGACTTACCGCAATATCCTAGGCTCTTTCCTCTTTGCATTTTTCTTCCCATAGTCTTTGCAGTTAAAGCATTACCTCATGTCTCACTGGAGCTTTTTTGTTACATTTCCTCGCTAAGGATTGCACTAACAACATCATCAAAATTTAAAGTACTAAATCCAGAGACAAAGTTACTAATATCCATAACTAAACCATTCCAACCTTCTGGAAATGAGCACAGAAATAAAAGAGCCCTAACTTCATCATCAAAAGTTATCCCTACAGAACTTAACTAACTGGTAACTGTATTAAATTCATTTAAATGATGAGCAATAGATCCACATTTTGACATATTCATATTAAATAAATGCTTCATAAGAAATACCTTATTTGAGGTAGAGGACTTTTCATATAGTTTGGCCAATGCCGACATTAACCCTCCATTACGACTTCCTTTGAAATATTAAAGGCTACCGATGCCGCTAGACACAGTCATATTGTTCCATGTGCCTTTCTGTCAAGAATATCCCATTCTGTGTCTGTCATACTTGTCAACTTATTTGTCTTTCCACTCAATGGTAGGTACATATCTTTCTGAAAAAGATAATCTTCAACATGCATCTTCCACAGCTGGTAGTTTTGGCTGTTAAAGTTTTCTACCCTAAACTTACCATCTTCTACAATTGCTCCCACTCGATCCAGGAACCCTTCTCTCCTGTGAGTTTATCAGCCAAATAGACCTTCGGCTCTGATACTAGTTGTTAGAAAAATTATATATTACAGAGCAATGAAACACATAACATATATTGCATAAACATAAACACAGAAAACACATAAAACAAGAGAGACACAGATATACATGGTTCACCCAATTTGGGCTACATCCATGGAGAAATAGCCAGTCCTTCCTTTTATATTATCCAACAAAATGAAGAGATACAACCTACAAGAGATCCATTGTAATTCCCTCTTCACTCTCACACAATCTCCTCTCTCTTTCTCACTCAGAATACAAATATACATAGACGCAATATAATTCCCTCATATATAGTGAGGGGTTGCCTTCTAGGCCAAAAAACATAAATTAAGCATAACTTCTACCATCAGGCCTCTGCCTAATGAACAACCTAGATTGACTATGAAATTACAACATTTTACAAGGCAATTTTACATCTATTTTTAACTTCGGGGGCGCTGCCCCTGATCCCCCCCAGGGGGGGCTTCCAAAGATGGCAGCTTCCCCCCATGTGGACCCCCCTTGTAGCGTACATTTTACGGGCGACATTTTTGCCACATTACAAATTGGGGTCCAATGTCACAATACCTCGAAATAAAAAAGATAATTAGGCTCCACACTTGACAGCTAGCTAATTAAGTATACTTAACCACTATGAAGTGAGCTACCTTAGTCAACCTGACAACCACAACCATGATGGAATCATGTTGTTTAGATGCCCTCGACAAACCTATGATGAAATCCATAGAAATGACCTCCCATTTCCACTCTAGAATCAGAATCAGCTGCAATAGACCACCCGGATGCTTACACTCTACTTTTACCGGTTGACAATCCAAACATTTGGAGAGGAAATCAATTACCTCTTTCTTTAGATTCGACCAATACTAGAACTTATTCACAACTGTTGGAGTCTTATGATATCTTGGATGACCTAAATATGACTTAACATGAAATTCCCTCAAGATAATCTTCCTGAGTTCACTAATGTCAACAAATAGATCTTGTCCCTAAATCTTACCAGACCATATGTCGTGAGATTATAATCCACAACTTGATCTCCTGTACCCTCTATTGTAACATGCGCCTAATCTCCTTATACCTGTCATCTTGTTGTCCTTCCTGTAAGATCTTATCATGTAAATCTATCCCATATGAACTCATAACTGTTATGTGATTTACCTACACTATTATGCTAAGAGCATCTACAACCATGTTCTCTTTTCCCTTAATGTACCTAATCTCGAAGTCAAACTCACTAATTGTGTCCAACCTTATAGATTTCTTGACATTCAGATTAGGTTGGTGAAACAAATACCTCAGCCCACTCTGATAACTCAACATCAAAAAACTCCTTCCAAGAACATAGTCACTTTGAATCCTCAATGCATGAATGATCATTGCCAATTCAAAATCACGCGTCACATAATTCTTCTCATGCTCTTTCAGTTTCCTTGATTCATGACATACCACCTATCCCTCCTGCATCAGGACCCCACCAAGTCCTCTCTTGCAATCATCTGTACATACCACTAACTCTTTATCTAGATCGACAATATTTAGAATCAAAGCATTTGTAAGAAACTACTTTTGTTGCTCAAAACTCATTTCACATTCCTCTATCCATTCAAATTTCCTTCCCTTCCTCTGTAATGATGCAATAGGATACGAAATCCGTGAGAAGTTCCTGACAAACCTCCTATAGTAACCTGATAACACCATGAATGATATTACCTCATCCACATTTCTAGGAGTCGTTGATTCCATGATAGCTCTGATATTTTCTGGATCAACTACTATGCATCCATTGGAAACAACATGTCCCAGTAATGTACCTTTTACTAAAAGAAATTGTATTTACTAAGCTTGGCATATAACTGATGCTCTCTCAACCATTTCAACACTATTGCTAAGTGCTTGACATGATCTTCTTCATTCTTATAATATATCAATATGTCATCAATGAATAAAAACACAAACTTATCCAGATAAGGACACAACACACTATTCATCAAACACATGAAAGTAGTTCGAGCATTAGTTAGACCAAAAGGATCTACAAAAAACTCATAATTCCCATATCTAGTCTGGAAAGAAATATTGTAGATGTCCTCTTCTTTGATGCATACCTGACTGTATCTTCATCTCAGATCAAACTTCAAGAACATTGTGGCTCCCTTCAACTAGTCAAACAAGTCATCAATCCTTGGCAACCAATGGTTGTTCTTGATTGTGACCTTGTTCAATTGTCTATAATCAATGCGCAACCTGAGAGGATAATCATTCTTCTTCACAAACAACACTGGTGCACTCCAAGGGGATAAACTTGGCCTTATGTATCCGTTATCAAGAATTTCCTTCAACTGCAACTTCAATTACACTAAATCTGGAGTGCTCATCTAGTAAGGTGTGTTCAATGTTGTTGTTTCCCCTGGTACCAACTCAATAGAAAAGTTTAACTTCCCTATGAGGAGGCAACTCTGAAATCTCTACTGGAAACACATCCTAAAACTGTTGTAAAAAGTGATACCTCTTCAATACTTCGACATCGTCAACATCCTTCGCTTTATCACTAGAAACACGAACTACAAACAATACACACCTTTCCTCCGACTACACTTTACCTACATAGCTTTAACAATTCTAACTGATGTTGCCTTCTTTTTACCCTACAAGATTCTATGTTTTCCATTGTCATCCAAGCACTCAATAACCTTCTCATAGCATTCCACCTTAGTCCTATGAAGATATAACCAATCCATACCTAGAAGCATACTATATGATCCCAATGGAAGCACACTCAGATGCACTGATGTAGGCATACAATTCAGCTAAAATGCATAAGCTCTTACCTAATGATGAACTCGTTTCTTAGTACCTATAGCCAATTTCACCAGCCAAAACTCTACATGCACTTATTTTCACATACCACACTTATCCACTAGGTTAGGGTTAACATAACTATAATTAGATCCATGGTCAATCAAAATAGAAACAACTTGTTCACAAAGCTTACCATCCATCTTGATAATGTATGATTGGTGATCCTCCTACCTATCATCCAATGCTACATAGATATGAGGAATGCTCTGCCCAACATCACCAACTTTTTGTACCTCCTAAACATTATAGATCTAAGGCCGACCACCCTGATACGATTGAAAATCCTTGTTGAGATGCTCCTTGCCACATATCCAACAATTCAAGTGTCTCCTACCATCACCTCTATTATGCTACTCTCTAGGCTGTGACCCATGTCCCTTCTCAATTGCATTAAGCTTCTTGTAAGGAACAACATTCTCATTCGCACCTGCATCATGAGGTCTTGTTTGCTTCGGTGGTCATTTACATTTAGTCTTGTTATTCCCTTTCCAACCTTACTTAGATTTTTTCTTATGCATAGATTGTTCATATTAGTGCTTCAACTTTCCAATGACTTATTCCAACAACAGAGGCTCATTATACTCAATTTGATCCTTAAAGGATAATGCAAATCCACTGATAAATTTCTAAACTTTGGTTTTCTCATCCTTAAAATATGGCACTATTATAGGCCATTTTGTCAAAGCTGATCAATGAGCCTCCTAATGGGGATCAATCAACATCCTCTTCCCCCTTGTCACTGTCTTGCACAAAGCCCTAAGAATGTTCCCTTCATCCCCGAGAATTTCATCCCTAAACTGCATCATCTGAGCCAGGTTTAGGACCAATGCTTCCTATATGATCAGGATTGTAGAAGCTTCCCCTTCTAGGAGTTTCCAAAAGTTGTTTCAACTACTTACCTTGGATAAAACATTTAGATCCTATCCTTCCCTACTTTATAGTTTTCACCACTTATCCTTTGATCCTATCCCTCCATCAGAGGCAGATCTCAAACCCTAGATTGGTAATTGGATAAGGACTCCCAACTGACCCTACTTCTCTATATATTCCAAACCTTCTATGTGGTTGGGGGTTGGATTTTAGGGAGTGATTATGCCCTTATGATGTTGTAGTGAGTGGTCATTATCTCATGCATTTAGGGTGATTGGAGGTGCATATTGTAATAAGGAAAGGACAAGTCAACAACTTGAGGAGCTCTTCTACAAGATCAATTGCTACTTATGGTTGTAATCTCCTTCCATCTATATGAATGCAAAGAATTAATTGTTTTCCTATATGTGATGTCTTTATTTCACTTATTTAAATATCATGTTGATTTATTGAATGAAGTATGTAGATGATACTGCGTAGATCTCATATTTTCTTGGCTTATGTTATCTGACTATGTAGGTTCTAATTTTGGCATTCAAAGCTGGAATTGGAGCTTCCAAGCTAAAGAAGGAGCGAATTATGTGAAGGATTCCAGGTAGGCCTCACTTTGCCATCTATTCACATTAAGGAAAATCATTGTTTTCCTTGTCTCTCTGAGGTTCTAGGTTAGCCACCGGCCTATGGGAGATACCTTTTTCCATAATTGTAAATCCCGTATAATAAGCACATACCTCAACAACCCCAAAATCTTAGTCATGTACTCCTCATCTATCATCAATCCCATCTTCAACTCATAGAACTCCTTAGATTTTCTATCATAGTACCTCTCTGACAAGTGCTTCTTCATAAAGAGTCTCTTGAACTCATGCCAACTCAACTCCTCTTTCTTGATTGCTTTGACCCACTTCACATCTTCCCACCAAATATTTTCTTTCCCTTTGAGAGTAGAAATATCTATTATGGCCTCCATGATCTCTGTGTAATCATGAAGCTCAAATAAATTCACCAATCCAAGCAACCATGCATCCTCATATTCTAGTTTCTTCAACTCTCCATCAAATGTAGGTGGTTTGGATTTCCTGAACTCATATGGAAAATATCCATTCTCACTCCTCCTCTAAGGATTATATTGACAATGACCATGATAACTGTCCGAAACTAGATTAGAACCCATATCCACTGCCTTTCCTATAAGGTGTATCCAATAACATTCCATTTATGTTTGTTTCATATTTTTACGACTTGTTCCCACCATGAGACATGGTACCATAACCCCTATTACTCCTATCATCCTGTCTGTAAATGATTTATGGCTAATCCTATCTCTATAAGTCTGACAAACTTTGAAGGATAACTGCATTGACCTCTACTCGTTTCTCCTATTCCCTGACAAGTCATTCCTATGACTTAATGATTTGCTCATTGTCTTCTTTACAACTTCTTATCTCTGCCTTCAAAATTCTCAAAGTGTTTGCTATGTCCGGAGAGTACTCATCTTTGTGCCACTCATCTAATCTGTAAGGTGAATCATGTAAAATGTAGTCCACCATTTCTCTAGTCATCTTTGATCCTCTTCTTCCTACAAACATACCATGTTAGATAAACCAAATACAAACATAATCAACATACCATAGTGAAGTTGAGGGGAAGCTATCTCGTCTACAAAATTAGTCAAGATTAGCACAACACATATATATAAATAATCATATCAATATATCGGCTTCATGCATGATAATACTAATTGCATACCATGAACTAATGCATGACAACCATAATAATGACAACTCATGCATAACAACCACATAGACACTAACATGCATGTATGCCAAAAACATTATTCACATTTAGTCTAAGTATTGAACCATGCTCTGTTGGATCGGTTGGGCTTGACCCAGGTTCAGCTTGTACTTCACACCAACAAAACCCTCAGACAATGACCCTTTCAGAAGCAACTTGCAAGCATATCGGAGTCTCACCCGAGGTGGCTATGGGTGGTTTTAGAACCAGGCTTCTGCAACCTCGAGGGACTGTGTGAGGTGGATTTTACTTTACTTTTATGTATTTTACTTGGTCTTCTAACATACATATCACTACTACGATGTATAACTTAATTACTTACTTCGTCATATTTAATCTAACATAAACATATCGTACAACAATACAAACTACGCTATCATAAAATTTACTTATATTCATTACTTTGCATAAACAGACAGAAAGCAAACATAACAATACATATGAATACATAATATTCCCCAAAACTTCTTCTTCTTTATTCAGATGAATATCTTCAATATAGTCAGCTTCTCGACCTACACCCATATCTGCAAGTGGTCTACACACTGAGTTGTATACCCTTCCAAAGTCTCCGCACACTCAGATGTAGACCCTTTCCTTAAGGCCCAAAACACAGACTAAAAACAAAAGATATAATCACTTGTGTTCATCGACTTTATCCTCATCTTCGAAAAAGCATTACATCTTTTTATATACACTACATCACTACAAAACGATGGTCCACATACCATGGGCTCAACAAGACAATCGAATAAAACACCAACACCAATTACAAAATTAGGGGCTTCGATCTACCCGGAAGACCCTAGAACACCACGTGATAAATATAGCTTCAGGGTACCACGCACTCTTCTCCTAAAAATACGAAGTATTTGACCAAAATTGGACCAAGTTGGGTTGTGCCCAATAGGACCCCAAGACTCACATGTGACTCATCCCACGTCACTCAGCTGTTATGCCCCGAATCTTTGCTACAATGCTCATTTAGGAATCATTATACAGTTGAAATATTTTTGCTACTTGATTTTCCTCTCGATGCACTTCTTCCAATAGTGCCTCTATTGTTGGTTCGAAAATCTTCTGTAGAACTTCTTTCACCCTCTATCATAGCTCCTTGATCTTATCATCTATTGCTTGTGAAAGCTTGGCGGCCTCATCCTACCACAGCTCAGTCCTATTTATCAAAATCTTCTCTTTTCTCTAAAGGTCTTCAATCTAATTTTGAAGAATCTTTCCTTCACTGATTCTGGCGAGCCTCTGTGAGACTAGTAAGCTCTTTGTAGTTGCCAGGATTTCTTCCAACTGCTTCTTCTTCATCTGGATCTCCTCTTCAATCCTCTGAATGTTTGGATCCTCCTGCAGTGAGGTTCAAATATGCATAGTTTCATCTAGTATTTTTCCACAGTGTGCCACTATGTCGGAGATGCCTTGTAGTGCATATTTTAGATCCATTTCTCTCTTATTACGTACTTCAAGTGGAATGACTAGCTATAGCCTCATTTGCAACTCAGTAGTTTTCACTTCATACTCGGGCTTTATTTTTGGAAACTTATACTTTGAATCCCTTATTTCAAGGCCGAGCTTTGCGTTCTTATCTGTTGGTGACTCTTCTTCGCAGACCTTTACGTCTGGAACATCACTATAATTTTTGCGATGACTTCATCCAGCTGCTGTTGTTGTTGGAATGCGCCATCCCTTTCCTTAATCAACTGATCAAGATCCTTCTTCAATGAAGCTCTTTCCTTCTCCACCTGAACAATTAACAACGAAGTGCGTTCTTCTCGCTCTTGCAGTTCAATTGTTATACCTTGGTGGAAATCATGCAATATCTGTGTTGGAAGTACGCAAATTTTCATATTGACACAGTCCCACCCTTTTTGCTCACTCTCTATATTTGATTGATTCAAATTATAATTCTCCAGCTGGTTGACCCATCTGTTTCGGTTGTCTGGATATCTGCAGTAGTGCCTTTAACTCCGCAATACCTTGCTAAATGTCAGTCAAGAGAGCTATGTAGTGATTATCAATCTTATTCCATTTTTATGTTGTTACTTCCTTAACTTTGTCTCCAATTTCTTCATGTCCCCATCAGTAAGGACAAGTGGTATTGCGCCATTAGATTTGTCTCCCTTCTACTTCTTCCTTTTTCTCATCATAGTCACTGTAGGTATCCTCTTATTGATGATGAACGATGATTCCTCTGTTGCCTATATGTCGCTAAGAGGGTCTTGGGTACCCTGTTCCTTCTCTGGCTTTGTCTCTTCTCCATATTTTCCTTTGTCCTTTCAACTTGGACCCACATGCTGCGAGGTGTCCTTCTCTCCTTCAATGTCTTTTATGGTTGGAGTCATCCACTCTACTAACTAGTTTTGTATTATCCCAAGAATCTCATCATCAGTGAAAAAATATGGCAGAGGATGCCATGTATCCGTTGGATCATTCCAAGCCTTTACATATATCCTGTGAAAGTTTGCTTTAAACTCTGCTATATTGTGATACTGATCATACAAACTTGGTGATCACCTGGGATGCTGGTTCACCATCATGTGCAAGTCTATTTGCAACAGTAGAAAGAAGATCCTATTCTCTTGTGTGCATAATGGTTTCTTTGTATGCTAGAGTGAGGCATATTGCACCTCTTCCCATACATCTGGTTCAACTGGAGGAAACCGTGAATCCTCAGGCTCCTTCCATGCTAACAACGCCATGATCAAGATCAACCACGCATAGTGAAATGTATTACCCTCTTCGTGTGCTTCTCGATAGTCCTCCAAAAATTCCCTGCATAAATATTCGACCTAGTTGAATTAAACCCCAATGTTGCGCTACGCGGCTAAGGAAGAAACAACCACGGGGACATATTTTTCTCTAGAGTTCCTCATTACGTTCCCAGCTAATATGTGTGTGGCAAAGTGCAGCCCTTGGTCACTGATGGAGTTAATGTCATAGCCTCGTGACTTTTTTATTATCTCGAACTTGCCCTTCATGGTTTGTGCTATTGCCATGTCTTGGTTTTTTCTGATGAACTCTTTGTCATGGTCCTTTTCCTTGGTAGGGAAATCTAATAATCCTTCCTATCAACATTAAGGAAGAAGAAAATTGGTTTATTCATAAATTGCATGTGAGAAAACTGAGGAAAAATATTAGGCATTTGATGAGAACCTTGTTAAGGAAACTCAAAACAACTAAATATGAGGAAGAAGCAGGATATATTTGTGAATTAGAACAAGGGCCAATCCTTGGAGAAAATAATAATGATGAAGATGATCAGAAGAAATCATTTGATAAATTTACTTATTATTTAGAGGATCAACATATGATGGCCAAATAATTAATGGAAGATAAATTGCATATTGATTTTAAACCTAATGATCAGTGTGTGGATGCAGGAATTGTTGTTGATGATATACAAAATATTAACTTTGTTGTATGTAGAGATGATGGATAGAAAATTGGTAAAGAAATGAAGCTGTTAGAGGAAGAGTTTTGGAAAAAATATAGAAAATATGGACCACTTATAGAATTTTTTGTGGAAGAAAATGATGGAAAATATGAGATGAGAAAGGACCATCAAATGTAAAGATCATATGTAAACAAGGAAAATGTTGTAGTAGAACTACAATTTTTGGAAGACTAGTTAAATGGTTCGAGGATGGAGTATGAAATAAATGAAATTATGGTAGATTGTATTAGTTCAAAGGAAGATAAGGGTAATTTTTTCATGGAGGAAATATAACAACTAGTGGAAAAAAATGATAATAAGTACGAACATAAATATGATATATTTGGAAAGGATGGAGGAATACAAGTGGTGACCAAGGAATCTTAAATTGTTGTAGAGCACAAAAACAACAAAGTTAAAAAAGGAAGAAATAACTTGTACAAGACAGAAGATAAGATCGACATCAAAATTGAAGAGATGAGGAAGTTGATGCTGAAAGAGCCTTAGAGGAGGTTTCTTAGACAAATAAAAATGGATGAGAGTAGGTTCCAGGTGACTAAGAAATTCTACATCAACAAGGCACGAGCAGAAATACAACATAAAGTTTGGAAGCTTGGAAGAATGAATAAGACAATAATAGAGCAACATTAACATGACAAAACAAATGATCAACTACAACATAGAAATTAGGATCCAAGATGATTTTTACCAGTCAATAACAACACATGGTTAGGAGACCATGGAAGTTTTTTGCTTTGGGAGTATGATGTAGGTGTATCTTACCTCCAAGTAAGAATACATTTTGACTAGAGATGTGTGTCTTTCATTTGCCAAGGGAGTTGGTTCCCTAATTAATTATTTAATTGTATTTTCCTATGTTTTGATGAAAAATGTATGTAAGTGATGAATATTTTAAATAGGATAAGTATCGAGAATATTTGAGAGAGTTAGACAAATTTTAGAGTTAGTTAGATATCTTAGAGGATAGGTGCATCTAAAAGATATAAAATAGGGATTTGTTGAGGAAATTGTGGATCTGAACTGAAATTTAGTTCAAAATTCTCATTTGTTTAACTATGTAACTAAAAAACATGTATGGTAGATGTAGAATTGTGATAGAGATAGAAAGAGATTCAAGAGGCTTAGAGGCCAGGTAGATCCATGGGGCCAAGGAGTGTTGAATTAATGTAAATCAAGTCAGGAGAGGTCTTTGTAAATCCCCATATATTTATCAATGGAGAAACTTTGTTTGAGTGTTTGAACTCTGTGTAAATTAGTTCTCTTTTATTGGTTTTGATAATGTGTATTTGCATTTTTTTATTGTATACGAGATTGATGCAAGACAAACAAAATTAAGCTCAGAAAACATTTTGTGTGGATAAGGCAGAGAGGCTTTTCATAGTCGAATAAATATTTTATTGATTATTGATCAGTATATAGGATTAACAATTCTTTTAAATCATAGTAGCGCAACAGAAACTGTGGAATCCAAAGGAAGAAGAAAAAGGGATAGGAGGGTTGAGACTTAAGAGGAAATTGCATATAGCAAGAGTCAAGATCAAAATATAAAGAGAAAGTGAAAGAAGAATGACCAATACTTAGTTTCTTAGGCGTTGATGATAATATGTCTATTAACAAAGGCTGGGAGATAGAACCAATGTTTTTTAACAAGAAACTGTCACGCAACAATGTCGAGCCAGAAGTTCTACTCTGGGAAGTTGATAAAGGAGCACATAAGGGTGCAGCGGGGTTGAGTGGACATTTTCCTAATGTATAAAGGAAACTATCCAATAATATAGGAGTCATGATTATGTGGAGCATGAGTGGGGCCGCTAGGAATGTTGACATTATCCCATAGGAAAAGACGTGCACACATTTGAAAATGACAGAGGCCGATAGCTGACGAAAGTCGGGGATCAGCTATTCACAGAAATATTTTTGTTTCCTAAAGTCAGTCTTTGGGAAGGTAAAACCTTGGTGCACCTTTGGAAAGGATTATATTGATGTGGCATGTGGGATGAGTCCAGTATATGAGTGCGACAATAAAAGGAATTCAAGTGGAGTTGAGGGCCCACACATCCGCTTACATCATTCCAGAAGAAACAAAAAACATGCACAATTGGGATTACTGGGTTGACATAAGCCCAACCTGACGTGTACACCAAAAAACATAGGAGAGTGTGGCCTTGGTCATGAGAGTTGGTCGTATTATGAAGAGCGGTGGAAAAAGTAAGTGTTGAGATATATAGAGAATAAGGCCATGTAAGTTAATGCCTATTATAAGAGCTTGAGATTGGTGGTTTTAATAAAAGTGAGCCTCCTCTGTTGATTACTAATAAAAGGTTTTGGTTCCCTTTGTTCTCGCTTAAAAGTAAGGGAAATGTTTGAGCCTTTGTTGGGAAGATTTCTTGGAATAGAGAAGCGCTTTGGTCCTCATTCTTGATTAGGAATTGAGTTGAGAACCCGAGCACTAGTAATATGAATGAGTCGATAACTTTTCTTGAAACAACACAAAATATTGGGATTTAAACCAAACCTTTGGGTTTGATGGATGAATGGGTCAATAATTGTTGGAAATGGGTCTTGAAATGCACCATGGGATTGAAGGAAGTGTCTAAGCATCGATAAAGTGACCTCGGGCACAAATAAGCAAGTTATCACTTATAAGTGGTTAGGCCTGCATCACTGAGTCTCATACATCTCAGTGATGTTCCTGTTAGTATATGTCACACTATGCTGGAAAGAGTCATGATTTCATATGATGGATTCTATCTCTGATTGACCAATAGAATTAACTTTACACCAAAAAAAATCACAATTTTAAAATATTTTAAAAAATTGTACTTTTAGTTAAAACATCATTTAAATGAAAAGAAGTGATAAAGATATCGATATTCTTTTTTTTCTTTATTTTCATTTTTACATATATAATGGTCATGATTATTCTCTTTTAGTTTATATATATATATATTCACTTAAAAACATGTCTTCTTAATTCTAAAAGAGTATGAGATATACCTCATTTGTTTTTATAGTGAAATAAATTCTTATTGTTTGAAGATAAATATATTGTAACAAAAATCGATTAAAATGAAAGTGAACTTATAATTAATAGGCATTATCATGAAAGGGAAGTGATTATAAAAAAGAAATGCATCTTTCACAAATGCTAAAAGAGTCTATTCACATGATGTGACAACTATGACACCAATAATTGCACTTATCTTGAAAGAGAAAACCAATTTGTGTGGGACTTAAAGAAGATGTAGTGGTATAGATTGAGTCTTATCCTCTCTATGATAAATATATTTTTGAGTAGGCTTAAAAGAGGTTTGAAACATCTTACTATGTCTTTTTCAAGTATCTATTACTTTTCTCGAAAAATCTTCTATCATATATATATTTGATGACCGTCCTTGTCAAGAAGAAAAGCAAGACAACGTGATCATTAAACTTGATTAAGAACAAATAAGAATTATAGAAAATATTGTCTAGGGAAAACCTCCCTAACAAAAATTACCATGATGACATTAGCTATAATGGAAAGAAATCAAGGAGATCAATACTATAAGAAAATAATAAAGGAGCTCATTGAAATACCATAATTTCCCACTAATTTTCAATTGAGTCAATGGTGTGTAGTATATGGCTACTTCCTACTTAGAATGGCTACAAAATTATGAACTTAGGTACCAATTGTAAGTCTACCTACTTGTTCCTTATGCTTTGATATAAAAGCATTTTAGGAAGAAAGGAAATGTCATGTCCTTTAAATGAACATTAATAATGAGTTTTTCTAGATGCAATGAATGTACTTATTATATTAATTATAATAATAATAATAATAATATCCATTTTTAATGTCGCAGCCAAGCCAGACACCAAATTGGTGTATGAGACCCCCTTGTTTATGGGACAAGGGACCCATCTCCGCGCAATGATTTGACTGCTAATTCTACAAAGGCATACATACTCGACACCAAATTGGTGTATGAGACCCCCTTGTTTGTGGGACAAGGGACCCATCTCCGCGCAACGATTTGACTGCTAAGTCTACAAAGGCATACATACTCTAACCCCCTCTGGTTTTGAACCTATGACCTCTTAGGAGGAAACACATGCTCTTAACCATTAGGCCCACTCAAGGCATGGGTTTCATATGGTTTTAATCTCTAACATATTAATAAATATCAATTTTATAAATTAAACTCCCTTTACATATTAATAAATATCACTTTTTAAATTATACTCTTTTTGTTATGTAATAATTATCAATAAAGTTTTTAATCACTTATTACTAAGTTAATGGAAAGCTATTACTTAATACTAATTACTCATCACTAAGTAAATTTAAAGTGTTGATTGACTCATATTAAAGTTTCCAAAGATGCTCATAAATGAGATGAACTCATTTTGAAGGGAATTAATTTAAGCTTATAGTCTAACTAATAAATAAAATGATCTTTTTGGTTAGATTTTTAAGAAACTTGTGTTTAGATTATTTAATATGTAAAGTTAGAGTGTAACAAGGTTTTTTTAACTTGCTAAATCCATTTATGCATTCAAAAGTGCATTTCAAATAACAAAAAAGCACAATCTTACTAGAAATTGTATTACTAAATTCTAACCAAAAACCATTTCATCACTTAAACAACCTTTACTTTAATAATTATTATATTATAAACTTCATTATATTATAAACAAACCAAATCTTGTTATTAATTTAACTTACATTTACATAAACATATTACTCAATTAATTATTTACTCCATGATTACTCATTTTCCTTTATCATTACTACAATAAATACATCACAAATATTAAAATATTATATAATACATTTTATTTTAAATGAAAAATTACCCATAATACTAATTATTTTCATTATTATTTTACCATTATTAATTATTACAATAACTCTATCTTAATTTTTTAGATACTTTAAAACATTTTTTAAATATCAAATTGTAATCGAATTATATATTAGAAAATTATAATTTTATTTTACGAAATATATTAACTGCTTGCTTTTCCTTTATAATATCCAAAACTATAAAAGCTAATATGAATATCCACTATACAAGCCACAACATTGTATTTCAGAGTTGCACATTTGACAATGAGGCACGTAAAACAAGAATCATTGATGAATCCGTGATATTTTGAGTTGTAGCCGTTTTTCACCCATATCACTTTCGATGGGTCTGAAAGAGGATCGACCACTCTCATCTCTGGATTTTTTGGAAAACAAATCCCCACTTTAAACAAAAAAATCACCATCCAGTGAAATTGTCTGCCAGTGCAAATGAAAATGACACGTTAATTTGATCCCCGCCCATTCGACAAGACGAAGGTGCAAGAGCTTAAAATGTTTCTATGACTGCGTGATATGCGCAAGCCAACAAAAATCTTAGCGGTTAGTTAAAAGATCAAAGGAAAATCCTGTCAAGACTCCTATAACAAAGAAGGAAGCGACATTCTATTTACTCCTATCTATCGATTACATTTTTTTAATGAATTTTTAAAATTATTTTTTATATTACGTTTTATATTTATGTTTGTAATCATTAATTTTTTTCATAAAATTAATATAATATTAACGTTATAGAAATATATATTTTTTTAAAACAAGTGAGGGATTATGAATTAATTTTGGAAATAATAATAGAGGAGAATTCCTGAACAGTTTTATATAAGTGAAAAATAATTTAATTGAATTTCTGAATAAACCAGTTTAGATCCATTTGAGACTGGATCTATTATGCCCTGAAAGGGATCAAATTTTTAGAGGTGTAAACTTTGGAGTGTAGAACTTTTGCAAATCTTTTTTTGGAGTGTAGAACTTGAGCAAAGGTTTGCACCTCAAGGGATTTGATCCCTCTTGGCGCATGATAGATCCTCTGTTAGATGAATCTAAGTTGGTTCCAGTTGAGGGTAGCAATGTCACATTTTTAGATTATCATTATTATGTATATGTTTAAGATTAACTTCAAAATTCACATTATGTTTTCTTTGCTTGGCATGAGCATTTCATTCTCTTCTTTCATTTAGTCTGTGTTGCTTTCCTTGAATGGTTTACACGTGTTTGGATGTTGTGAGTGGTTTGTGAGTTTATGCCTTTGGATTTGGATGGTAATGTTTGTGAATGTTACAGTTGTTGTGTTATAGTTTTATACGTGTATGTAATTGTCTATTAGTAATTAGTTGGTGATAAAGAACAGAGACAATCTTATCAATAGTTTGCAAAGGGATTGACACTGCGAATCTATTTCATTTAATTTTAGGTATCACAACTTCTCACAACTAATTATTTCTTAAAAGTGTCTCTCCAGGTATTACTAAATATACCTTGAAGAGTAGTTTTCTAATTATTTCTTAATAGTGTGTGTCTCTCCAGGTATTACTAAATATATATTAAAGAGTAGTTTTAATAATTTACTACATCAATATTCCTCTTGAAATAATTTTTTCCTTTGCTAATGTTTGAAATTATTTATTTCCTTCAAGAATATTTTGATAAAATTTTATTTTTTATATATAGTCTATTTTGCAAAGTCAAGAAATAATGAATTTTTATTTTTTTTCATGAGTGGCCAGAATTATAAAATCTTTACATTACTAGTTTCTCCAAACAATTATCACATCTCCTTCAAGAATATTTTGATTTGTTTTGAATATTTATAAATTTATATTTTCCTCCTATTTCCTTCAAGAATATTTCGATGATTTTTTTTATCTATAGTCTATTTTGCAAAGTCAAGAAATAATGAATTTTTATCTGTTTTTTAATGAGTGACCAGCTTCTAAAATCTTTGCATTGTTTCTCCAAAGAATTATTACATCTCTTTGAAGAATATTTTGATTTGTTTTGAATGTTTATAAATATATATTTTCCTCTTATAAATATTTTGAATACATTGTTATATGCAATTATCTATTAGTAATTTTGAATATATGCAATTGTCTATTATAATTAGTTGGGGATGAAGAAAGGAGACAATCTTCTCAAAGGCTATTTTGCATAGAAGGATTGGTTTTGCAAATCTATTCCATTTTAATTCTAGGTATCACAACCTTTTACAACGAATTAATTCTCAATAGAGTCCATCTATGTATTACTACATATATCTTGATTTTTTTTAATAATCTATAGTCTCAATATTAACAACAACTAATGCATCTAATGCAAGAAATAAAATAGGATTAGAAAAGAACATCTACAAATCAATGCATCTAAGTCAAACAATCAAAAGAGATCAGAAATCAAAATCTACACTGAAATCAATGAATCTAATTCAAGCAATCAAATAGGATTAGAAATCCACATCTACGCTGAAATAAATGCATCACGTGCAACCAATCAAATAGGGTTAGAAATCGACATCTACACTAAAATCAATGCATCTAGTGGAAACAATCAAATATAATTAGAAATCAAGATCTACATTGAAATCAACACATGTAGTGGAGCGATCAAATAGGTTTAGAAATCACCATCTACACTAAAATCAATGCATCTAGTTCAAGAAATCTTCTTCCCTCTCACCCCCCCCTCAATATAAAAATATTTTTAATATTTTACAGCCTCAACATTAACAACATCTAATCCATCTAATGCAAGCAATCAAATAGGATTAGAAAACAACATCTACACTTAAATCTATGCATCCAATGCAAACAGTCAAATAAGATTAGAAATCAACATCTACACTGAAATGAGTGCAACTACTGCAAGCAAATGAATATAATTAAAAATCAACATCTAGACTGAAATCAATGCATCTAGTTTGAACAATCAAATAGAATTCGAAATCACCATCTACACTCAACTCAATGCATCTAGAGCAAGGAATCAAATGGGGCTAGAAATCAACATCTACACTGAAATCAATGCATCTAGTGCAAGAAATCAAATATAATTATGTCTATACTCAATTCATCGCATCTAGTGCAAGCAATCAAATAGGATTAGAAATCATCATTTACACTGAAATCAATGCATCTAGTGTAAGAAATCTTCTTCCCTTTGCCCCCCCTCCATCTCTCATTCTTTATCTCTCAATATCATCCCCCCAAAACACATGCTATCTCTCTCCATATCTATCTATATATTCCCCCCTCTTTCTATATCTCTCTTCTTCCCTCTCTTCACCTCCCATTTATATCTCTATCTCCCTCTGCCTCTCCTTTATCTCTCAATATCACCCCCGAAACATACAAACTCTTTCTCCATATTTATTTATCTCTCCCTCCCTCTCATTTTCCCCTTCTCTCCCTCTCCCCCCCTTTTAGTTCTATTCCCTTCTATCCTCTCTCCCTCTCTCTCTATCTCCCTTACCACTCCCTCTATAACATTCATGGTGAAAATTCCATGTAATAAAAGTTAATAAAGACATAAATAATAACAACGGTTAATGGGACACTTATTCCAAGGTGAATGTTGGGCAAGACACCCTAGTGTGGGTGTTCATCGGTTTATTATGGCTAAGGAAATTGGCAAAGGCAATGGCTAAGGATTTGGAAATCAAAAATGGCATTTTTGGAACATTTGTTTAGGAAAATAATGGAAATTAGGAGAAATGAGAGGTGAAAGGTCACACGTTGCATGTGAGGAGTAAAATCAAGGAAAATAATGAAAAATGAATAAAACAGAGGCCTCATCAATAAAAGGCTTTTGACGATCAATAGGTAACCTTTTGTTAGTTCAATTTTGGAGCTTTCGCATTATTCTCTATCTCTCTCACTCTTGGACACTTAGAGTTTTCTTGGAGCATTTTGGCATTGGATCAAGAAAGGAAAAGAAGGCAAGAGGAAGCAAAGATTAAAGAGGGAAAGGTAGGATCAAGCAGCTACAACAAGATTCTTTGCAGGTATCAATTTGCATGTGTATTTTCCTTACTAGATTTGACATGCATGGTATTGCATGTGGTTTGTTTACTATTATGGCATGGGTTTTTCGAGGTGTAACAATGTTTTCAGCCTAGCCTTTCTATTTCCTGATAGCCATGGTGTGATGGGGTTTTCATGTTTTGGTTGAGATGGATTTTCGGATGGATTCGAAACTGAGTGAGGTGGATCTCTGAATTATAGAGCACATGGCGTAGTGGTCCCTGAACCAGGCTATGGATCACGGTAAAGCCACTGGCCTAGTGACCCCTGAGCTAGACTATGGGTTTCAGTAAGGCTAGGATTGTGTTGCCTCGGTGGGCCTAAGAATCTTTGCTGGTGAATGCCAGGATATACGAAAAAGCCAATAGGTGCTTTTCTCTCGTTTGGGCCTAGTAATCTTGGTTTTGGGATATGTGGTAAAGACTGGAGAGTGGGTCTCAGTTTAGGGCCTAGTGATCTGGGTTTGGATTGTGGTAAAGCCTGAGAGACTAGAAGACAAGAAAATTCCTTATGGTGTAGGTGGAGAAATCCGATGGAATCCATGCATGTTTGTCCTAGTGATTGGGTGGAGATCATGGTAAAGCCTATTATGGAATGTTTATTGTGTTGTCCTAGTGATCCAGGATGGATTATGATAAAGCCTACTTTCTATTGATGAGGGTGAGGTGGTTTAGCCTTGGGATGCCCTAGTTGGTTATTTGGTTTGAGTCCCATATTAATGCTCATAATATGGCATAGGGGTGAATGGCTGAAGAGAGATTTGGCTCAACCATTCTATGGTTGGGTGGAATGTGGTAGTCCCATCCCGGGTTTGGATTTTACATCATTAATGAGATGTTATTTTTCATTGTATGTCTATGAGTATTATACAAATTTTTATGTGGACCATATGGTTATGCTTTCGTTGGCATTTATGTTGCTATTATGTTGCTTATGTATTTGTTTTATGGCAGTGGCTATGTATGGATCTCATCATGTTTTTACTTGTAAATGAATGAACAATGTATCTATAACCTAATAGATGATAATGAAACAAATGATATGAGAGAACAATGGTTCTTAGCGATTCTTAGATAAGTATGAGATCTCTATGCTTAAATATGTTATTTACACCTGTAGATTACATATTTGTGATATGTTTAACGAAATGCCTATCATGGCTAGTAGGGGTCTGGTTAAGGGATTGTTCAACTATTTTGTTTTTCATAATTTTTCCCTATTATTTTATTATTCCGAAGATGTCATTCAATTATGGTCAGTGACCTGGGCTATAGGTCTAAAAAAGTGGCTTAAATCGCGGGGACACTGGCAATGGGCTGGATAAAATAGTCCCTCGATGTTGGCATGTTTGTAGCATGAGAGCGCCCAAAGCCTCCTAGATGCTGGTAGGCCTATATCATGAGAGTGTCCAGAGGTCAAGTGATGAAAAACTTTAGTGGGACCCAGGGGCAAGCTGCCTGAAGTGTTGGGATGAGACTCAGGGATGTTGTAGCTGATGTGGAAGGTCTGTATGTTGTGTTTCCTTTGATTCCATTTCCTTAAGGTCACCTAGGAGGTTGAAACTCATCATGGTATCCTCTCGTCTCATGTTTACCGTGGTTGGTCGGTTACTTTGGTAGATGTGGGCGGAGGGTGTTACAGAGTCGTATCGGAGCATGGTTCACCCCTCGAACTAAATGGGTTGTGTGTGTTGGTCATGCATGCATGTCGGTTTCATGTGTGCCTCTTATGCTTGCATTCCATGTGCTTATTACATTGTCTAGTGTTGATCATGGTTGTAGTGATGTTTCCATGTGGAAGTTGTGGTTGTTGTTGTAGGATGCATCATCATCAGTGTATGATTGGTTACATGTTGTTATACGTCGCTTACATGTATCATTTTGTATGCTTGGTTATATTCTTGTATGCTTGATTATATGTGTCCATGTGTGTGTGTGGTTGATTATGAATTGCTTATGCATGTTGATGTTTTCATGTGGCCATGTGTACAGTAGTGTAATGGTTGTTGTCATGCATGAGGTCATGGTATGTGTAATTGATATGGTCATGCATTAATGGCTGGACTCTATCTAGAAGGATGTTTATGTGTTCATGCACTTATTTGTATATGTCTATACGTTTTTATGATTATATTATACATGTAGCATGCTGATTTGATGATCTTGTAGTGAGACATCCTCCTCAATCTATGCTAAGGTACGTTGATTTATGGTTACTTGGTTTAGATAACATAGTATGCCTTGCAGGAAAGAAGATCAAATGGCTAGAAAGATGGTAGACTACAAATACTCTCCCTATGAATCATATGAGCAGCGTGATGTTGGAACTCTTCTAATTTGGTAGAAACCTTAAGAAGCTTGAAGGAAGAAATGAGGAGTTGTTAGGTAGACAATGACAAAATCATATAGGCACAAAAGAAACAAGTAGAGGTAAATGCTACACTTCTTTATAGTTTGTTAAAATTGCATTGACAAGGGCCACTTTGGATCAACCATGGGTAGGAGGACAAAACTGATAAGGCATATGGAAGTAGGGCTCATGGTGGTCACATTTTAGGTAGAGATGACACTATTAGAGATGACAGTTGTTGGATACTCTGGATAGGAGAGGTAATGGATACATGTACTATTCTAGTTTTGGTTCTGATAAACATCATGATCGTGATCGTTATCATCCTTACAGGAGGAGTGATAGGGGGTACTTGTCATATTAATTTAAGAAAGTGAAGCCACCTACTTTTGATGGAGATGTGAAGAAGTCAGAAGATGCAAAAGCTTGGATACATGGGAGGAACAAATTCTTTGAGTTGCATAATATTGCAGGGTATCACCTACATTACCCACAGCATGAATATACAATGCATAATCTCATTTGTCCAAGGTATTCTCAATGACCTGCTTGGTCAAACCTTCATGAGCTAAGGTTAAGGTCCTTCATTTAATCTTCAAGCAGAAACATTTCATTAGACTTTCCATAGTCTAACCCTTCATTTGTCTTTCTATCGGAACTTTATAACTTAACCCTTTATTAAACTCAACGAATCCTTAAGCTCACACATATATAACCAACCCCACTCTATAAGTATGGTTATTCGTCTTTCCCTTAGTCTTCGCACATTACCCAATGCTTCCCTTTATCGCAATCGCAATATTTCTCCACTATTAGAACATGCTGTCGGAACTCTTGACTGGAGATATGCGACTGCCTTCCCCACCGTTGATTTCATTCACTAGATCAACGACTGTCACGATGTCGCATCAAGCCATCCTGTGCCTCCATTGCCTCTCGCATGTGATATGCGATTACAACATGACTTCAAATAAAATCAAACCATGCCTATAACCTCTTCGGGTCCGCCCTTTTAAATTTCTTTATCACGAACTTTCTCCATCATCGATCTTATCCTTGATCCAACGGCTGTACTTCTTCCCGATCAACAGACTTGCCTGACGCTTTACAACCGTTGATCAAGATCCACTTGATCCAACTGTCTGTAGCGATGTCGGGTGGAACACTTACGCAAGGTTTAATGATTTTTCGGACTCGGTGGGAATTATAAATGCCCGATCTATAGAAGTCTGGGTCTGCCCTTGCCGTTAAAGCTCGATATCTGTTGGATGAAGAGGCCTTTAAATCCTACGTCCAGATCGGTTCCTGTCTTTCTCCTTCCGCCAGTACTTGGATTGAATCTCCACCATTCATTTCTTAGCTCTATCTTATGATTTAATCCTAGCTACCCATCACGAACAAATCTCGTCTGTTGATCTTCTAGATTGTGCATCAACACTTCACTTCTTCGCTCTTCTCTTCACTTGGTTTTCTATGCCAATTCTTTAATGTTCTTTTGTGGTTTTGGTTTTCTTCAAGGTTTGTGTTCCTTCCGCTGTTCTACTACGCGACTCCCTCCTGAGTTTCACTCTGCAAGTTTTTAACAAAGCCACTCCAGAGTCTTGACTGTGATCCTTCGAATGGATTCAAACGATCCATTATGATTCTTCATCTCATTCTTCTTTCTCTGTATCTCGCCTCTGATTCTACTGAACTCCACCTGCATATATATATGATACAAAATCTCTAATTCACACACATATTACAATTAACCCATTCCAACACACACATAACTTGAAATTAACATTTTTGTATTAATAAACATGTATTTACATTGAGAATTCCTTCTCATCCTGATCTTCTATATCAATGGCCTTTCTTCTCCTCTTGCCCGTAGGCTTACAGTCTGACTGACTGACTCACTAGCTATCTTGTAGCTACTGACTAACTACTGACTAACTTGTTCTCACCTTTTAGGCTTACCTTTATAGAAAAAGGTTCTGTTGAACGAATTCTAGTTCAAATCCTTTATTTGCTAAACTAACTCCTAAAATTCTTCTAAATCCGCTTTTAACTCGTACTTATCCCTAAGAGTCCTCTCTAGTTCCTCAAATCATGAGACCTATAAGGGTTACAATTGATTTCCAACTTTCTCATCATCATTAACCACTCATGTTCTCCTACACTTGAGACCATTTACAATTATCCTCACACTTATCTAATTAATTCCTACTTTAACTACTCAAAACATTGATAATTACATACATAGGAATCCAACTTCCTTGAAAACACAAGACCCCCTATGTCTACTAAAATACAATGATAGTTTCGAGCTAATGCTCCTACATCACATAATTACACAGATAACATGAAGGCCAAAGGAGTGATCTTCAACTTTAAAGGTAAAGCATACATTTGGTGGGAAGATGTGAAGGGGGTCAATGACATGAGGACATATGACTTGAGTTGGCATAGTTCAAGAGGCTTTTTAGGAAGAAATAATTGTCAAAAAGGTGCTACGACAATAAGGCCAAATAATTTTATGAGCTAAAGATGAGATCAATAACAGATGAAGAGTACACAACTAAGTTTATGGAGTTATTGAGGTAAGTAACATATCTTATAGATGAGAAGGTTAAAGTTTAGTGATTTGTCAATGGATTTCCATTAACATTTAGAGATCGGATTGAGTATGATGAGCCTCGGTCACTTGAGGAAGTTATTCGGAAATTGAAACATTGCTATGAATAGTAAAAGTGTAAGAATGAATCTTAGCAAGTATTGAAAGGGAAAGACAAAGGTAAAGGTAAATGGCATCCGAAAAGAGCAAGGCCTCAGAATGTATATGAGAAATAAAATGTGGCACCATAAAAGAGGTTCAATGCAACTAGATAGGGACATGGATCATAGAAACAACATAGAGGTGAGGGTACTGATCGGTTGGAGTGTTGGACATGCGGTAAAAAGCACCTTAAGAGAGATTATCCACAGAATTAGGGTGGTAGGCCTCAGATATATAGTGTGTAGGAGGCACAGACCATTGGCAATGTTGGTCAGATCATTCCTCGTATTTATGTAGCATTGGATAACAAACAGGAAGACCATCAGGCATCTATCATTGAGATGGATGGTAAGCTTTTTTACCAAGTTATTTCTATTTTGATTGACCCTAGATCTAATTATAGCTATGTTAGTCCCGACTTGGTGGATAATTGTGGTTTGAGTAAGGAATTGCATGCAGAATCTTGGTTAGTGAAGTTGGCTACAGGTACAAAAAAGTGAGTCCATCATTGGATAAGAGCTAGTGCATTTGATTTGAATGGTATTCCTACCACAACACATTTGAATGTATTACTATTGAGATCATACAGTATGTTGCTGGGCATGCATTGGTTGTATCTTCATAGAACCAAGGTGGATTTTTATGACAAAGCCATTGAGTGTGTTGATGGCAATGGGGAGCAAGGAGTCTTGTAGGGAAGGAAGAAAGCCACATCACTTAGGATGGTGATATATATGCACAAAAAGCGTAGTTGCAAGAAAGGGTGTATGTTATTTAAAATGCATAATTCTAGTGACAAAGGTAAGGAAGTTGAGGATGCAAATGTTTTGAGTAGGTACCCAGTTCTATAGTAGTTCTAGGATGTATTTCGTCAGGACATTATATAGTTTCCACCTCACAGGCAAGTATAATTTTGTATTTAGTTAGTGTCAAGGGTAGCTCCAGCATCAAAAGCACCTTACAGGATGAGCACGCCTTAGTTGGTTGAGTTGAAGCTATAGTTGAAGGAAATGTTGGACAAGTGATACATTAGGATAAGTGTATCGCCATGGGGTACACAGGTATTGTTTATGAAGAAGAAGGATGATACTCTCAGATTATGAATTGATTACAGACAATTGAAAAAAAAGTGACCATCAAGAACATGTATCCATTGCTAAGGATTGATGACTTGTTTGATCAGTTGAAGGGAGAAACAGTGTTCTTGAAGATGGATATGAGATCTAGATATCACCAGGTACACATCAAAGAGGAGGACATTTACAAGGTAACTTTCTGGACTAGGTATGGGCATTATGAGTTTGTTGTAGTTCCATTTGGGTTGACTAATGCTCTAGCTACATTTATGTGCTTGATGAATAGTGTGTTGCATACATATTTGGATAAGTGTGTTATTATGTTCACTATTGAGATATTGGTATATTCTAAAATTTAGGAAGAGCATGCCGAGCATTTATCAACAATGATGCGATTGTTGAGAGAGTATTAGTTGTATGTTAAGCTCAACAAATTTAGTTTCTTTCAGACTAGGGTACATTACTTGGGACATGTTGTCTCCAATGATGGCATTGCATTAGATACATAAAAGATAAGGGAAATCATGGAGTGGGTAGCTCCAAAGAACACTCGTAGAAAATGATGAAATTAGTGACTAGGTGACCAAAAAAGTTAGTCACCGTAATTATTTCAAGTGAAATACTACTAAATTTGAGCAATTTTAAGTGACCGAACTAAAAATGACTAACTTAAATGACTAATTTAGTCTAGGGATAAAATATACGACTAGATAATAAGTGACCAAACTAAAAGTGACTAACTTGAACAACTAATTTAGTCTAGGAATAAAATATACGAATAGACAATAAGTAATAAAATTAATAATGATTAACTTAAATGACTATTATAGTCCTAGAATAAAAATATGACCAAATAGAAAGTATGAAAGGTATATGAATTACTCATTTATGTTAGTAATTTTTTATTATGTCACTCCAGAAATGGAAAATTGCAATTTTGATATTAAAGTGTTACATTTCACTACATGGGTCTCTGAATCCATCTGCATTGTTAAAATTTAGAGGCAAAGGGGTCTCTGAATCCATCTACAGTGTTAAAATTGTGAATCCACTTTTGTCTCTAAATTTTAGCATTGTAGATGGATACATAGACCCCCTTTTTTGAATCCATCTACAATGTTAAATTTAGAGACAAAGGGGTCTTTGAATCCATATGCAGTGTTAAAATGTAGAGACCCCTTTAAGAGTGTCTCTAAATCCATATACATTGTTAAGTACATAAAAATGACTCAAAATGACTAAAATTTTCTAGTCATAAAAAGATTTGACATAAAAATGACTCAAAATGCACATACATTATCTTGAATCCCTTCTAACAAAAAGTATTATCCATTGCATTGTGAATAAAAGGTGATATGAGATTACTTGTGCTATGAAATGTTTGATTTTAATAATTTACTTATAATAGTTCATGAATCTTAATGAAGATTTTCATAAATCTTTTGGAGTTTAGATGTTGTGCATTACCTTCATTTTGAACATATTCTAGAATATTGGCCTGGTTGAAATCCCCCTAAAATATAACATATGATAAAAAAAGAAATGCTAGCTGTAAAGAAACAAAATTGCATAAAAGTTTTTCTTTCTTCTAAGCTATTGTTTCCTATGCTACCACCTTACAACGTTTACTTTGAAACATGTGGTGTAGTTGCTAGTTTTATATGTTTGCTGAATAGAGTGTTTAGAGTTTATATCAACTAATTTGTTATTTCCTTCTTAGGTGATATTCTTATACACTCCAAGACAAAAGAAGAGGATGAGGGAAATTTGAGGATGGTGCTATAGGTGTTAAAGAGAAATAATTGTATGCCAAGTTGATCAAGTGCACTTTCTATCAATGGAAAATCCATGATTTAGTTCACAATGTCTTATAGGAGGACATGGCAATGGACTCAGGGAAGATGAAATCCATCAAAGGTTTCCCATCACTAAAAGGATATTTCAAAGGTGAAATTGTTTATGGGTTTACCTAGTTACCACATGTTATTTATTGAAGGTTTTTATAAGATTGTGTTGTAGCAGCTACAACCACCCTCCAAAATTTTGCCTTAGCTTCGTTTTGGAGCCTCCCTACCAACCTTTCACAGTAGCATATCTTGTCTTGTCAAGTACACAAGCCTCAGTGATTTTCTTACAGAATGACAACCTATCCATCAAAGCTTGTTGCATCCCCCTCACAGGTTGTTTCACCGGACTTGGTCTAGTTGCAGGTTGAACAGCTCCCTCAAGAAATTGTGCAATCCTGGAGGAAAACCAACCTTCCCTCCAGAAATTACACAATTCTGTCTTGCAGCCTACTGGGCTCTAGAATTTCTCAAATCTTCCTATCACTATTCACTGAGAAAATTGCACAAGTCCTCCCAACAGGGCTGCTATGTCCAGAAATTCCGCAATTCTGGGTGGCAGTCAACTGCTCTACCTAGAAATTGTGCAATCCCTCTAGGCATCCAGCCCAACTCCCTCCCAGAAACGTGCATTTTTTCTTCCTAGCTGAGTAGACTGTTGCATGTGCAGTTGAGTTGACCGGTTCCCTCTAGGAGCGAGAAAAACTGATTTGCATGCATGGGTTTCTCCTCCCACGGAAGCATGCAAAGGCATCCCTTAATTTAGGGATCTATTTTTAACAACTGGAGGTTACATGCAAGGATCATCTTAGAAACCTCTTGCCAAGTGTCGCTTTTCCTATATTTGTGGCATGCACGTCACAACCTCGATCTTATCAAAACTCATCAATTGGGTACTGCAGAGCTCATTCCTCACATCGACCTTGCAGCTCTAGCATCCCACATTGCATTTAGGTGTCGTCGGCACATGTAACTTAGCTGTCTTGGGGTAAGCTTGCAGCTCATGACTTGTGCTACGTTTCTGGCACTTTTTGTGTTTCACTTCATATGAATGTTGTTTGCTTGATTTCAGTTTGTGCTTGCTATCATTTTGATACATACTAGATTGTAATAGCAATGTTTCATTTTTTGTTAACATTTCATTGTTGTCACATGCATGAATTTTTTTTTGCACAAATGATCGTCGTTGCGGTGACTCACTTCACACACATCCATGCCTTCCCATTTTCTGAATCCTGCACTTGCTGTTTGCATGAATGATCATTCACTCCTGTTTACAATCATCTCATCATGCATTCAGACTTCTCATGTCTTCAGTCGACCGTCGGCCGGACTGGGCTGCCTTGGCCTAGACTGTGCCTTGCTCGGCTAGCACTGCGCATTTCCAGAAGCGAAGGCTCTGCCTTCCCTCCAAAAATTGTGCAAGTATAGCCAGACACTAACCTTCACGTGTGCATTGCGCAATTCTTGGAGGTAGTGTCTTGTTGGTCCCAAAAACTACGTAATGCAGTTTGCTGGTTGCATGTCACTACTAACTGAAATTGCGAATTGAGTAATTTCAGTCCTCAGCATGCCAGCCTGGACTATGCATTGCACAGCTACAGTGATCAGTCAGCCTCCTGACAGCCCAAAATATGCCTTGCGTAGTTTTGGAAGTTAGTTTCCTGACCTCTCGGCGGAAATTGCACGACCTTCATGATTAATGTCACAGGTATGTTGCAAGTCAGTTATCAAGTTCGTTTTGGTTTTCAATTGACAGATTTCTTACCATGAGTGTTGCCATGTCTCCAGGTATCATAGGTGCTCATCTACCTCTTAGCAGCACAGGTACAATGGTTTCCAACAGAGGAGAGTTGAAGACACTGTTCAGAGCACACTTGAGGACATAGTCGACCAAGTGTTTACGAACTTTCCTACCCACGAAGACATCAAGTTGTTCATAGACAAGGACATCAAGATATGGTGACAATAGTATCACAACAAGAAACACCATCAACAGCAGCTGAAGGCAGCATACCAGATGCTTACGAACGTAAGAGGAAGGTTGTTAACAACACAAAGGTAGAACAAAGTTGCAGGCTCAGGTAGATCCACTTGTGATAAAAGAAACTTTGGAGACTCGGGCTATGAGGTGATGGCATGACATCAAGATCGCGTGAAGGCAAAGGAATGAACTTAGAAGGAGTTGCATGTGCTAAAGTAGCAACTCAAGGAAGAACAGGAGCTACATAGACAAGAGAATGAGTTGCAGCAAGAACAGGTACAACAACGGGTGCAACATGCACTCACAAATGAAACTGCGCCTATACAAGTTATACATCCATCCCAGCAGCTAGCATGGAGTAGACATGGTGAGCTATATTGTTGATTGCATGCAAGGTAATTTAGCAGCATGCATGTCATTGTGTGCATGCACATGATCTAACCTATTTGGCACACTCACCGAGGAAAAGACAAGAACCAAGTCCGACTGGAGCTGAACATGTAGTTGACAGTTGATGCACATCATCACCAGCACACACTGGAAGATCAACATGGACACTATGCATTAGTGTGTCATCGGTACGACCACACCCAAGAAGACCATGCGCATGTTAGCAGACGAGTTGGATGGAGGAGCCACACCAACGCACCGAGATGCAATGGAGGCAAGAGTTTGCTTCAACAAGATGTTACCATCGAGCACATGCACACCATCACAGACGACCAAGCTTGGCATCAACTCACCACCTTCACTATCACAAGCATGTCAAAGAGTTGGTCTCATCATACAGACTAAGTGTCAGTGATGTTGTGCATGGGTTGCTCAAGCCGTTTTGTCTCACATGGGCACTTGTGCATTGTAATGTAATTTCTTGTCAAGTGGAAGTTCAAGTGTCGATAGTTGGATGTAATAGTCATAGAGTAGATGAAGAGTCATGAGGGTAGATGAACTGTCACAAAGGGGAATGTCAAGGGTCACCCCACCCTTTGCTATAAATAGAACCTCATAACTCATTGTAAAGGCTTTTTGTCAGCTAAGCTTCTGATAGGACTATCTTAGAGAGAGCTTCAACAGTATTGTAATGAGCCTTGGCTTCTCCGCTGCGCAGAGCTAGCATATCTCTTTGGAGGAGCAGGCAATTATGACTATAATGTTTTGCTGTAAGAACTAGTGGTTCGACATGGATGTATTGTATGAATGGAACATTAACAAGAGCCAGCGCGTTTCATGCATATGTTGTATTGTATTTCAGCTATTTGTTTACTCTAAATGATATATGTATCTTTTTGCTTACGCATGCATCTATATCTATTTCTGTGTATGTATGTATGAATCTTTCTGAAACGTGTTGTTGGTTTAACCATCACTTTGGATTGCCAGCTAACTTTCCTTCCATGTTGCGATGCATCTTTGCTTATGTGTTCCCTTCTTAACTCCATGCTATCACAGGTTTCTAATGGGTGCACTCATCTCAACCCTCGTGTGTTAGAACCTCTCATGCACCTTACTTGGCTTGCTACAACTTCCACATCCTTGCTACCAATAGAAACATCTTACTTGCCTTTGTGCGAAATTGCGGTCAAGGCATTACTGTATGACCCACTGCTAGGACTCCTACACCAAATGGTCTGAGGTCTAATTGGGACTTCTTACCAGGGAGATCCCCTTACATGTTGGCGGGTCCAACACCATCAACATTTTGGTGCTAGAAGGAGGGCTAGATGACAAGCTGAGCCCTCACATCTATTTTGAATCTCTACATATCTATCATGACTAACTACCGAGTTCCTCTTCTAGAGTGTATGTCTTATGGAAACAACTTCATTATCTCAGAAGAGCTCTCATATAACTTTTCACATAGAAGATATGATGGTGGAGGCTATGTAGCCTTGGTTAGGCACGTGGTCGGCGTTGTAGGCTCATGCGAAAGACATGGAATCTTTGAATAATACATGACCTGTGCGTTCTTCGTCTACACACTTCAAGGGCACCCAATGCACTGGTGTACCACACTGCCTATAAAAAAAATTCATTCTCTTGCTCTCCTGCTCGCAGAGATAGACCATGGTTTCAATCACTTTAACCATAAAGCACTCGATCAATAAATTCTAAAATTATGAAAAGCACCCGATGAATCCGATGATCATTTTTACACACGCTTTTGTAATCTTGCATACTGATTTCCCGAAGATGAAATTGATTGGGAATTTCATTATGGAAGATTGAGTATCTTCTTCACATATCCAAACCCCGCTAAGCACACATTGATGATGGAGCTACGCAATCGCAGGTAGGCACAGTTGCTATCACAAGTGACTGTCCGTCTTCACCTCATGAAACAACTCCACTACCGCAGAGTGATGTGGGAGATCATGCACACACATCTGTAACTATCACATCCTCCCACCGCACCTACTCTTGATATCTATGCAAATTTAGCTTGCAAGCTTATTGGTTGTCATGTGGATTCGTTCCCTCAACCTCTTTCCTCACATTCTGTTGTTCCTCCAGATTGTACTATCTTGTGTTATTCCATTCCAGACTCTTCACCTATTGTGAATGAGGATCAAGTTGTTAATGGAATTGGTGTTATGCAGCTAGCCTATGCCATTGTTCATGATGAGTGTGTGCAGGAATCTAAAGAAGAACCCTTAGTGAAGGACGACTCCCTTCCAGTCACACCTCATCCGCTTTATCCTGACATCCCTTGTGATTTTGTAACTATTGATTTCCCATGTGAAAACCCATTTCCACATGTTCTACTTCCGATCATTCACGGGACATGTCGTGTCAAACCCCTACACCTGCGGTAGTCTTTCAATCGCTTATAGCGAGGTGCGACACTACCAATTGTTTTCTTTTCACCAATACTTATGATTGTAGACTACGCCTAACATTCCATACTTAGTTTTATTTTTGTTACCAGGTATTATTATGTTTCCTTAATACAAGTGAAAGCCCATAACATTCACATAAGCAGCATTATACAAGAGAAAGTCACAACAGTATAAAGGGAGGGGCAACTCCCTGCAATATGAGTCTTCCCGAATCAATATATTATACAGTCTTCACTTTTACAAAGTACAAGTTAAATCTTGGGAAACCCCAAATTTACACTTAGCCAAATTTCACAACTTCGGCAAACTCGGTTGCCCAGCTCGTCGGTGCCTCCGCATGGTTGCCGCATGACTCACCAACTTTTTGTTCACCTCGTCACACGATCGTGTTGGTTGCCCAACTTGGGTGCGCCTCGTCATAACCAAGTCGCCACACACGGGCGCCTCCACACGAGTCACACCTCCGTTCACAATCTCAAAACTTCACTATTTCCACCGTTTCGTCGTGCACGGTGTGCCCTCACTCGATCGCCCATCTGCACGATTCTTCGTTTTGGCGTGCACGACGCGCCCTCACCCGGCCGCCCGTCTGCACGTCCACCCATTCACCCAACTCGTCCACCCAAACTCGTTCACCCGAGTCGCTACACAACTTCACCCGGTTCGCCACACGACTTCACCCGATTCGCCCGAACAACCTCACCTGGGTCACCACACGACTTCACCTGGGTTTCCCGAACGACCTCACTTGACTCGCCCGAACGACTTCACCTGGGTCACCCGACGACCTCACCCGGCTCGCCCGAACGACCTCACCTGGTTCACCTGAACGACCTCGCCCGAGTTTCCTACCCGATGACCTCGCCCGATTTCTGCCTGAATGACCTCGCCCGAGTTCTGCTTGAACGACCTCGCCTAAGTTCTGCCCGACGACCTCGCCCGATTTTTCTGAACGACTTTCCTGAACGACTTCCTGAATGACTTTTCTGAATGACTTTTCTGAACGACTTTCTTGAACGACTTTCTTGAACGAGTTTTACACTCGAGTTCCGCCCATCGTGCGGGCTCATCCACGCACTGCAGAACTCCTTGTTCAAACTCGTGTTGATCAAATGATGGTCGTTTGCCTCCAAATGCCCTCCAATATATACGGGCGAGTGGCGGGTTGTGTCACCTAGCCGACCCACACCAAACGCCCAGCCGACTCATTCATAATGCAAACTCTCACCCATGAGGTAGGTCGGCCCACCCAACTCATGGGACCGCCCCCTCATCGCTCGCCCAATGCCTTATAAAATCGTCCAAGGTTCGTTTAGTTTCATATTTCACACGTCCTTCACACGGTGGAGTTTCCCTGCCCGTCGCATGGACCGCAGGTCCTAACATCCTCCCCCACTGGAAGTCATTGTCGTCCTCGACAATATCTCATCCCGGCAACCATCTATCACCAAGATCACCATACCAAGGTATACACCTCATCAGTATGTCATACATCGGAAATCATCTTAATCCATGACCATCGACCATCTCGTCGCAATCTCCACATGCTGCTCCCCATTGTGGAAGGTTGATCCCTCCATCTCAAGCTACATGCTTCCTACAACATATCATGTCGACCTCATCATGTGTCATCATCATGTGAACTGTTGCTATGATACTCCAACAAATGCTAACACATCTCTGTACACTATCAACCCCGATGTCTGAACTAGTCGGGTGGTCAGTCCAACTGTCACGCTCAAACCATGAGAATGCACATCCTCATGCCACCATCACTCGTTTCTCAGAACATCCCGTCACATCCTCAACTCGATCAAGAATCCATCTCCATACAAATGTAAGCCATGCTCAGGTCCATGAAGTAGTCTCCATCTCATCTGCAACATGTTGTCCATGATGTTTTCTATCCAACATCATCATCCATCTGTAAAACATCCATCTCCTCAAAGTGAAGAGATCATCTCATCAAACGATGTGCCACATCCAAGTCCATGAAGCAACCTCCATCATATCTGCAATGTGCCATCCCTCAAGCCTGCCATAGAAACAAGTATACACCTGTCTCATCTATCCATGTGCTGCCCATGATCATAGATCAATCAGCTCCCATGTGTCAAAAGTGGTTGAGTCTTGGCTCAACCCATGCCTAAGTGTTGCCACCAAGGCATCATCATCGTTGTAACTCCATCACTCCAAAGTGTCTCATATCGATCCTCCACATCAAGTCACTCTTCCAATCCATTCCCATACATGTACTTGAAAGTATGCACCCCATCCTGCATCAAAGTCTCTGAACTTAGCTCCTCAATGCATCAGATCCTCCAAGTCCACCATATATGAAGCCCCTAAAAGTCACAACCTCATGTCATCATGAGTTGCACGAGTCATCTCCAACTAACATCTCAGCAAGCATGCAAGTCTCGGCCCAAAGGTCTCTGCAAGATGCCTCAACTCTCCATGTAGTAGGAATGCTCCATAGTCCGCTCACGACTCCATCCAAGTCCATGGCCTTGTTGTACAAGAGTGCACAACCTCTCCATCGGCTCATAAACAAAACATCTCCATGTCACATCAACAAATCCACCTACACAACATCCCTGCCTTGGCAGTCCTCATTGGATGCCCATAACTGACAACTCTACAAGTGCTCTTGCATAATGTCCCTGCATAAGACTGCCATGCTCCATGTCTCCAACCTGATGTCCGTGACTAAGTTGTCCATGTAGTCCAACCAAGTAGACTCATCACAACAATCGGTCATCCTCATCCAAGTCTGCAATCTTCAGTCTAGTGAACTTGGTCACCCAACCATGTCATCATCATCACTAGTCCCTTTCATCATAGCTCTCCCACTAAAGGTTCCACCAAGACTTGCTCTTAGTTTCGGCCATGAGAAGTCCACCCAAGTATCAACATATCCCAAGTGTGTGCCCTCTAATCTATCCATGAGCCATGCTGGGCACTTAGCCAATTCTCCATGTGGCTAAAGCATGACCCATTCATCCCCAATGATCATCATGTTCCTCCCTTGTCATGGGCCTTTTCACCTTCTATCATAAGGTCACAAACAACCCCAACAAGTCCTGCAACAGTCAACAATCCTTGCTTCTCCATACAAGGTCTCATCATAGTCATCCATGGTAAGATCCTCCCTAGCATTGGCAAATTGATTTTGCCCTTCCCTACATACGGTCCATCTACCAAATGCTCAAGTGAAACACAAGTATCAATACTTACTTCTTCATCACCATGAGGCTCCTTCATGTGAGTATCCTCATCCATCCATGTCTGCAAACTGCACGATCCTGGTCCAACTTGATCAATCTCAAGTTCATCCTCCATTGTTGTCACATCTGCAACATCCTTGGTCATCACAGCTTCCTCTTCCTTGTTAGCACAATCCGCAACTTCATCCTGCTCCATTGTCCAACCAACTTGAAGAAGTTCGTCTTCAACATTCTTTTCCAAGACTTCAAGTTTATCTCGAATTTGGGGGTTCTCTTCTTTCATACGCTTCAACCTGTATAAGGTAAGCAAGAGCTTCCCTTCGCATTCTTCCAAACCTACCATGCCTTGTCGTTTAGCTTGGCCCAAGCACTAAGCTTCACCTCTGCTAAACCTGTTTCACCATTCACCTGAATCACCCTGATATTCCACCTGTCACCTGCAAAACTTGAACTTCTTGCCAAGTCTTCGGTCTTCATAGAATCAACTCCTTGATTCAGTTCACCAGCTTTGATACCACTTGTGACGTCCCTACACCTGCGGTAGTCTTTCGACCGCTTATAGCGAGGTGCGGCACTACCAATCATTTTCTTTTCACCAATACTTACGATTGTAGACTACGCATAACATTCCATACTTAGTTTTATTTTCTTTACCAGATATTATTATGTTTCCTTTATACAAGTGAAAGCCCATAACATTCACATAAGCAGCATTATACAAGAGAAATGCACAACAGTATAAAGGGAGGGGCAACTCCCTGCAATATGAGTCTGCCCGAATCAATATATTATACAGTCTTCACTTTTACAAAGTACAAGTTAAATCTTGGGAAACCCCAAATTTACAATTAGCCAATTTTCACAACTTTGGCAAACTCGGTTGCCCAGCTCGTCGGCACCTCCGCACGGTTGCCGCACGACTCACCAACCCTTCGTTCACCTTGTCGCATGATTGTGTTGTTTGCCCAACTTGGGCGCGCCTCGTCGTAACCAAGTCGCCACACATGGGCGCCTCTGCACGAGTCACACCTCTGTTCACAATCTCAACACTTCACTGTTTCCACCGTTTTGTCGTGCACGGCGTGCCCTCACTCGGTCACTCGTCCGCATGATTCTTCGTTTCAGCGTGCACGGCGCGCCCTCGCCCGGCCTCCCGTCTGCACGTCCACCAGTTCACCCGTTCACCGAACTCATCCACCCGAACTCGTTCACCCGAGTCGCCACACAACTTCACCCGGGTCGCCACACGACTTCACCCGATTCGCCTGAACGACCTCACCCAGGTCGCCACACGACTTCACCTGGGTCACCCAAATGACCTCACTCAGCTTGCCCGAACGACTTCACCTGGCTCGCCCAAAGACCTCACCCGGCTCGCCCAAACAACCTCAGCCGATTCGCCCGAACGACCTTGCCCGAGTTTCGTGCTCGACGACCTCGCCCGAGTTCTGCCTGAACGACCTCGCCCAAGTTCTGCCTGAACAACCTCGCCCGAGTTCTGCCCGACGACCTCGCCCGAGTTTTCTGAACGACTTTCCTGAACGACTTCCTGAACGACTTTTCTGAACGACTTTCTTGAACGACTTTCTTGAACGAGTTTTACACCCGAGTTCCGCCCATTGTGCGGGCTCATCCACGCATTGCAGAACTCCTTGTTCGAACTCGTGTTGATCGAATGATGGTCGTTTGCCTCCAAACGCCCTCCAATATATACAGGCGGGTGGCGGGTTGTGTCACCCGGCCGACCCACACCAAACGCCCAGCCGACTCGTTCATAATGCGAACTCTCGCCCATGAGGTAGGTCGGCTCGCCCAACTCGTGGGACCGCCCCCTCATCGCTCGCCCAACACCTTATAAACTCGTTCAAGGTTCGTTTCTTTTCATATTTCGCACGTCCTTCGCACGGTGGAGTCGCCCTACCCATCGCACGGACCACAGGTCCTAACACGTCGGATGTCAGTCTGTCATTACAGTGCCGAGAGAACACATTTTCCTCCGAAAATCTGTCCAATCTGTCATCTGTCATTTCAGAAAACAGAGAGGGTGAACATATTTGCTTCCCATATACCCCTCTACCCAATTCATCAAATCATGAATGTGATTCATAAAATCTATATATGTATGTGATTTTTTAAAATGGTATATTGTAATATTTAATTATTTAAAAAATATATATTTTGATTGGTATGTTTATTTGAGGATTTTAATTTATTTTTAAGTTAGCCATGTTTTTATAATTAATTTATTTTAAATAAATTAATTAATTAAGGAAAATTTCATATCAATATGTGTCATATTGATAAGCCAAGGTATTGGCTTATGTATTGTAAAAACAATTATTTACAAGGAGTGAATTTCTATAGTAAAGTGAAAGTCAATTTATATTATTAAGAAGATTTTTTTCATATTTCCTAATATATATGTTTGAGTCATATATTAATTCTTTTTATTTAAAATAATAATAATAATTTACAAGAAAGTTATAATTTAGTTAATTTTTATGTTTTTTTTTTAATCAAATTAATAGAGATGCACATAAGATGAATGTTTTAATGCTAATCATAAATTGATACTTATAAACATTTACTAATCATTTAATTTATATCATTATAATAACATAAATTATATTAATAAACATATTAAACAATAATAAAACATTAAAAAAATTAAAATATTATAATATAAAAAAAATTATTTTTATAACATTACAAAAATTGAAAACATTAAATATTTTATCTTAATATATTTTAAATATATCCCTATTTTAAAATATTTATTATAATATCAACCTCTTAACCGATAAAGATAACCAATAAAGATATAATAGTTAGAAACCTTTTTAAAAAAATCGCTTTTGTTTTCCCAGAGACTCACTTATTCTGTATTCAATGTAATTTTCCATCGAGATTAAGAGCAAACATGATCGTACACATTTTATAACTAATATTTAGTAAATAAAATATGATTTTTTTAAATGTGAAAAATAAAAACCATGCCTCACCATTTTATATTTTTACAATAACATTGATATCAACTATATTTCCATAAAACACTTATTCACGCACGATAAGGCGGTGCTTTGAATCAAAATATCTTCCTCAATAACCACCTTTTCGCTGAGCCCATTCTATGATAATGATACCATAATGCCAGAGACATTGTCGGATTTTCACCTCGGCTCCAGAGGGCCGGATGTAGGGTCGGCAGCTACAGAGTGAACTTTACTACGTTCCAATTTGTGAGGGCCGCCGGCGTTATCCAGATCTACGAAAGCAGGCTGTGTGGGCGAAGGAAGATGTTCGGTCTCACTTGTCAGCATCGCCACCACCCGGAACATCGAAGGCCGCAACGCAGCAGCTGCTTGCGTGCACAGAAGGCCAATTTTAATCACTCTAATCCCTTCCTCCGAGGAATAACTGCCCTCCAATGTGGGATCCACAATTTCTAAAGC
This sequence comes from Pinus tabuliformis, assembly GCA_031772625.1. Lineage (NCBI taxonomy): Eukaryota > Viridiplantae > Streptophyta > Pinopsida > Pinales > Pinaceae > Pinus > Pinus tabuliformis. The sequence continues at coordinate 647,513,709 of CM062818.1, read as the reverse complement.
TCTATCTGTTGCATATAGTCTCCATGTCTGCTTCGTCAATATCAACAAAAACATAAAAACTTTAGTGAGCAAGGGATGCCATGCTATAAAGAATTGAGAATTGAAACTCGAAAGATGACATCGACATAAACCATACTCCTTCGATGAGAAACTCCATGTCTTCAGACGAACTACGATTCTTTCTTCCGCTGATAATCTCAAGTAGAAGCACTCCAAAGCTGAATACATCGGCTTTCTCTGTCAGCTGTCCGCGTAACGCGTATTCAGGGGCCATGTAACCTCTGCACAGTGTCGTACGCAATCAAATTTCCATAACTGACTCACTTCAAAATAATATGATCTATATTGAGATAGGATTAGATTATTGAGGCAATGTCTGAATCATGTTTTTATGGTGGAAATGGATTCAGCACCATCAAAAACATCTAAGGCACTTAAAATCTTAAAGTTTAACAACTCTAACTTGGATTTACAAAAATCTCTGCCATATTTTCTCAAAATATAGCAGGAATTTCCATAACTTTCAGGGAAAAAAACAATCTGATTAGACTACCACTATTTAGATATGACAGTTTTGTTTCATGTACTGTAATTAATTAATGGCTTTGTCTCCCTGGCCCACACACTTACCTGGAAAGGTTTTTTGGTTTCAATCTACAGAATTTTTTCTTCAAAAAAACTGATTATAGGAGAGTCTGAATTGCTTTTTATAGTGGAAATGGATTCAAGAAAATCAGAGATCTCTGGGCATCCAAAATTTTGAAAGTTAAAGGTAAGATTTCCCAAAATTTCTGCTAGGATTCCAAGAAAATCATCCCAAAATTTCCACTATTTTATCTGAGCTAACTAATGTCCAAAATAAACTCCTCTTTTATTAAAACAATTAATTGAAAACTAAGAAAATTTTATTGACCAAATAAATTAATTTTCCATACTTTTTCCAAAAAAAAATTATTCAATTTCATTTTTTTTCCATCTCACTAAATCTCATTGAAATTTTACATATTAAATCTCATTGAAATTTTATATATTAAATCTCATTAAAAAGGGCAAAATTTATATGAGTTTCCATTCTTCAATTTTCCTATTCTTACAATGTTCCTGCAACTCGAGTGCTGACGTGGCTCTGATCTTCTGCAAAGAATCTGGCTAACCCAAAGTCTGCTATTTTGGGTTTATGTTTATCATCTAGTAAAATATTGCTGGCTTTAATGTCTCTGTGGATGACCCGAATCTGAGATTCCTCATGAAGATAGGCCAGACCACGTGCAGTGCCAACTATGATTTCGTATCTCTCTTTCCAGTCAAGCAAATGGCGTTTTGTTGCATCTGCAACGCACCAGACATCATAAATATATTACCTGAAGATAAATATAAAATAAAGGAATCCAAAAACCATGCAGGAGTTAAGAACGAGTAGATACCGAATAGAAACTTGTCAAGGCTACTGTTCTCGAGGTATTCGTACACTAGTAGCCTTTCTGAGCCTTCAACTGCGCAACCAAGCAATTTCACTAGATTCCTGTGTTGAACACGACTGATCAGATTCGCTTCATTCAGAAATTCAGCATCTGCATGTCTTGTACCCATATAGAGCCGTTTAACTGCAACCGCCCTGCCATCTGGGAGAACCCCCTGCAGATCGACAAACGTCAAAATCTATTTTTTATTTCTTGAATTTTACTAGGTGCTGCTATTTCCGAATATCTAATTTATTTAATTGAAAGAGATATTAAGCTCTCACCTTATAGACGGATCCAAAACCTCCGTCTCCAAGTTTGTTCTCTAGATTGAAATTGGAGGTAGCCTCTCTCAGAATGTCGTACTTGAAAATGAGCTCTGGATTGGCTATCCTCGGCCCTAGGATAGAATTCTCTTCCCCACCTGCGAAAACAATTACAAGGTGTTTATTTATGTTGCACACAACGTAATCAGAAGCGTCTTGGATCCTTAACAATGAATAAGTTAGCTGCAATTTCAGGACCTCGGGTTCGATAAATCTCCTCCGGACGTTTCAGAAGAGAGCAAATATTCCACTTCCAAAGAATTATGACAGCAATTAATATAATCGTAGCGGCTACTACACCCAGACTTATACCGAAGACGCTAGGTTTCTTCCCTGCTGCATATTTACACAAAAGTGTCAGTAACCAGTAATCTATGTTTTAGTTAAGCAGAAACAAATGAAATCCTACAAAACCCGTGTATTCCTCCACAAAACAAAATTACCAGAGGACGCGGGAGGACTTTCCCCTGTTGGCAGCGATGGTGGCGGCGATAGAACGGTAGCGTTGAAAAATTCATAGACCTCGTAACGCAAGTAGCAGTTGTGAGAACCGAATTGTGCCCCAAGCGCTCCACTTTGGCAAGCAAATATATTTTCTACGGCAAAAGTCAGGCACGATCCGCAGCCTGTGCTGGACAGATCTCTCCAACACTGTGCTAAGCTGTATATAGTCTGCGATATATTACCAGGCGCAGCGACTGAATCTGCAGCGAAAAGTTTGGGGCTCTGTTGAGCATTAGCGGTACTATTTGAGAGCAAGGCTCTCACAGCAGTTGTGAACTGCTGTGGCTGACTGCTGTTCCCAATGTTACAGAGAATAAAAATTGGTGTCTCCTTCGTGCTCTCATTATCGTTGTAAAAATTATGATCATCGTAACGCAAGAAGCAGCCGTCTAGTTGAATCAATCCAGAAGTGTTTTGACAAACCTGAACAAGATTTGCTTTAGCCATGGATGCGCACTGTCTGCAATCGGAAGAATCCAAATCTCCCCTGCACTGGACAAGCCCGTAAACAGTACTATTGCTGTTTGCCCCCTGAGCAACAATACTAGAGGTATTGAATCCGGTGGCATAAACATTGTTCACCAGTAAATTTAAAACCTTGTTTAGATTAACCTGAAACGCGCTCCCGTTTTTATATGTATAATTGCCGCTCTCCCCACAATTGTTCCAAACGGTAGAAGTCTCTGGGTCAGCTGCTGCGAAGCGTATACTTGTACAGAGACCGAGGATAATTAAAATGCTTCCCGTTAAGTGTTTCATTGCCATCGCCAAACCCAGGTTCTTCGTGCCCTGCCTCGGTCTGAGCTGACAGAATGACATAGTTGGAGGTGCTCCTGTAATCAGATGCCTTTGTAAAGTTCAAAGTGTACATTTATCAATTCTGGACACAGCCGTCTCAAAGGGGTTTTCTACGTGCAGAATACGGCAAGGTGTAGGATATTCTAATTTACATAGGAAATGTAGTACAATCAGATTGTGGTTCAGATTAGTAAATTTCATTTTCATTTGGTTATATTTCAACCACATAAGCGACTAACTTTTTTTTTTTTGTCTTTCAGAGAAAACAAAAACGATTCCTTTCATTTCTTTCCAAGCATATCCACGACTAATTTGTGAAGTGATTACACAATTTTCTGTCTCCATTGAGCAGAGAGGGACTCACTGCGACCCGCTACCGACTCTTGACGTGGTGGTCGCCTTGCTACATGTTGCAATAAAGTATTCCCAATTCATTAATTTATTGGTTACAGTAAATGTATTCCCAATTCATTGATTTACTGCTTTTCTTTTCGGGATGCGCTTATTGTGCCTTTATTCTTGTACCTGATTAGTTTCGAGACCGATCTCCGGGTTCGCTATTTGAGAACCTCACTTCCGTGGTGTCTTAATATGTGCGTGGTTTAAAAATATTTACATATTAATTTGGAAAATAATCAAAGTGTGGGTAAGGGTATAATAAAATTTGGTAGAATTTTTTTTGAAATTTTGAGTTATAATTGAAAAAAATATATATGATTCAAACATTTTAACCATCTAATTTTTCAATTACCAAATTCCTGAAAAAAATAATGTGATCAATAGTAATTACTAATTTTAAATTTGTAGAATAAGTAGACACCGTTCTTAACCTGAGCTTTGAGATGTTTGAGAGTTGTACTCGATAATTAGTTAAACGGAATAATGAACATGGATTTAGATGTTCTTTTCTCATTGGTGAAATTTCTAACACAATGACGACATCCATAGAGCTTAAAATAATAATTGTTAGAGTCGGGATTCTTATTGTCACAGTGAGATGGATAGAGAATGAGAAATTTAATGTTCAGTTTATGTTAAAAAATGTTTTAGTTTAATAAATTAATGTTAGAGGAGCAAAATCTTAATGAATTAATTGAATTTTCTGACTCTACATCCATAAAGGCTTAAAATAATAATTGTTCAAGTGGGGATTGTTATTGTCGCAGTAAGATGGATAGATGGATAGAGAATGAGAAATTTAATGTCATAACTTTAGTTTATGTTAAAAAATGTTTTAATTTAATAAATTAATGTTAAAGGAGAAAAATCTTAATGAATTAATTGAATCTTTCCCACTCATTTCAGTTGAATGTTTCACATTCGTAACTTATAAAAAAAAAATTGAACCATGTTGATCTTTACAAAATCATTTGTGAATAAGCTGCCACATTAATACAATGACTTAGGTGGATAGTGTGGCTTATTATTTTAAGGTTTTAATGAATTTTTAAAGTAATTCATTACTATATGTGTGAGTAATGTTTAAGGAAGAAAATTGTGTAATTAAATAATATTGTAAAAATAATGGGATGAATTATGTGGTTTTATTATATGTTTTTAATTAAGAAGAAAACATGTCGAAGAAAATTATGGAATTGAAACATTTTTATAAGAAGATATTTGAAATTATAATTTCAAATTAGGTAAGTTTTGTGAGAGAACCTCAAAGTTGTGTGGAAAACCAAGAAGTAGGAAAAAGAGTCTAGTTGATGACATGATTTTTTGGAAATGCCATGAAAATGCATAAGTGACAAGAATCTCAAGGACATATTCAAACTTGGTTGTTTGATTTCAAAGTCTCCACTCACATGACATTTTCATAGAGGTTGGTGGAATATGAACAATGTGATAGTGAAAAATGAATATTTTCTTTAGTGACAAATTGAGATATGAAATCCTTAGATGCCAATGCATATAGGTGAGACTCAAAGATGTAACGATCAAGATAATTCTTGTTGTGAAGCATGTGTTAAGTTTGGCATGAAATTTTCTCTTCACAAGATGAATTTTAGATGTGAGAATGGAGGTGATATTCATTAAGGATGCATACATATTGGCTGACAAAGCATTGATATTAACTCAACTTGTGAGGTTTGGTACCCTTAGAAAACATGATGTAGTTACATGTTGTAGATAGTGGATCAACATCAAAGAGTATCAATGGTGTAAGAAAGGAGGATTAATGGTGCGATCTATGGATCACAAGCTACTCATGACCTTCTTCAATATAGAAATTAAAGTTGAAAAGGAAACCGTATTTTTCATCGGTATCCTTAGAGGTTAAGTGGTAGTTAGCTTGGTCCATTTACATGTATGTAGGCCACTTAGTGGAGACTGTCCATTAGTGGGAAAGGAAAGACAGTTGTTCAAATACAAATATGAAAATTTTCCAGAAGTGAAGTACTACACCTAAACATTATAATTTTGTTACCGGAGAATGAAGTGGAACCATTAAAGAGAAATTTAATAGAGTGAGGAAAAATATAAGCTTTAGAAAAAGGATTGTGCACAACAAAGGTAGAGATTGTTGGTGAGTGACACGTTGCTGTCCTAGTGATGCTACTCCATTTAACATTTAAAGTGGTAGTTAATCAATAAAGTTTCCCATGGCGATGAGTGTAATTTTGAGATTATTAGTGATTGACCCATTGTTGTCCTAGTGATGCTACTCCATTAACATATAAATTAAGTGGTAATTAATCAATAGTTGTTTCGCATTGAGAAGAGTGTAATTTTGAGGTACATGTGTTTATGCTTGAAGAGAATGTTGGTTTTCCAAATATCCATAGGATTTCCTATATATGTTGTTTGATTGGGATTGTAACCAATTTCTTATATTTGAAGAAGCTCAATCTATAAATGTCAATCAAAACAAGGATGTTATTACACTCAAAATGGAGGATGTTGTATAAAAGAAGTAATTTCTTTGGAAAGTTTCTAAAATTGAATTATATAATAGTGGAGATTAGTGAGAGATTGGTATTGAAATTTTATACTTCCAATAGCATTGCAAATGACTTTTTTGGAAGGAAATTAACTTAATGTATGGGAAACATATGGATTTAACCTTTCTTAGAGTGACGGCCACATGAGAGATTAATGGGATTTTTGGCCGTCATTGTCCTAACAATATTATGAATTTGCAGTGTTTGTAAATTTCCATTTAATTGAAGTGTTTTATTTGCTATGCATGAAATGTAAAAATGTTCTTTTTGGACTAAGTTTAATCGTATAAAACGATTGTATTCTTAAAAAATAAGTTAGGCACTTTTTTCTTTTAATATTCTTTTAATCTCTTATGGCTAGATATGTTGTTCCTACTCATTTTGCTTAGTTTATCATTATGCATTTTTAACTTTTAACATAAAGAAAGTGTTAGACTAATTGATATTTCTGAGGGACATTGGAAGCATAAACACGAATAAGCACCCAATTTTTATTTGAATTCTAATTAATTGCAGAGGTTGTCACATAGAAAATGATTGCTTATCCAAAATTATTAGGTGGATTGAAATATGCCATGTAGTATGACTTTTGTACATTAAAACTCACTTTCACCTTAAGGAATAGCTTAAGGAACTATTTTTCTTAAGTTATTAGCACTAATTAATCCACTTACATGAGAATAACACATAAATCCATTAATTTTATGTTATTCTCAAAATTTTACCCACATAGGTGAAAATAATATAAAATATTTTCACTCACATTTTTTGTTTCTAGGGGAATAATTCAATATATCATTTATTTATTAATTATTCCTTAATTCTTTAAGCATCCTCATAGAGATAATTTATTAAATTATGATTTATAAATCATTTTTAACTTATTTTACTGTGAAGTAATTTAATAAACATATTTTTTTATAAATGTTTTCTAACTATTATACTCATTTTTATTAATTAACTCAATAAATAATTATTTTATGAGTTAAATAAAAGTTGTTGACAATTATCCTTAACCTTATCTTCTCACAAATAATACTAAAATACGTAAATTAGTTAAGTCTTGATTTGATGCAAAAAATATTTTATTATATTTGACCTCATCAAATCTAGCTAGCATTTTTTTATAAATAGAGACGTTTTCCTCCTCATACCACATGATCCATTTTCATTGTCCAAACTATGATCCTAAAACTCTCAACCATTCTCCACTAGAGGTTCTCCATTTTTATTTTTTCTTTTAATTTTGGATTATATGATTTCCCTTTTTTGAAGAGAGTGAACCATGAAACCTTGAACAAGGATTACAAATGAACCGAGAGATGTCATTTTTTATCCACTCTCATAACAGAGCTTCTCACTAAATGAGCACACAGTATAAGTCTACTTTTGTTAACTGGAATTTACACTTATTATATATATATATATATATATGAACAACTACACTAATATTTGTTACTCCTAAGGTTTATAATTAAATTTTCATATTTTGTTGTTAGATTAATAGCTATTTGTAGAGAAAGTCTTTTTGCTAACCTTTATGTAAAAATACATCTAACAACAAACATTTGAGTAAGAAAATGTATAACTTCTTATGAAACTAAAATTTCATTAATAAATTAACTATTATCCCAACTTAACAAATTTTACCTTAAAAACTATGTTGATAAGAACATTTTTGAAGAAAATTTTATGGGGACTTTCCTTAAATATTATAATTCATTTGCTTCTCAGATTTGTGATGGAGAAAGTGATTTAGATAATCATTCAGAATGATACGTTTTAAATTTTATGCAACTTTGAATTGGTGAAAGTGATTTGGATACTCATTCATAATAATAGAATTTGAAATTCATGCTAGGTAAAAATTAGAATTTATAATAGTATGATTTTTTTAAATTATTTTTTTTTTTCTAAAATTTCTCAAATAAAGTATTAAGTATGTTCACACTCCCTTCATGGTTTATAATGTATATTTGATATTGCAATTTTTAGTATTGGAAAGTTTTGGTTTTGACAAGTTGATTATTATAAATAAAAGCTTAGTGAATTCCATTTTAGTGGCTTACACATGTATAACTTAGTGGTTTAGGTATAAAAGCTTGAAATCTGCATGCATAAAGAAGTCTAACCATCACTACAACTAGCATATCTACAACACGTGACATAATAATACACGGGAAACAATAATTAGTTAAGTAACTAAACTATGTTTGGGAATTAAATAAACACCATAGAAATTACATTTATTTTCGATGTATATATATATAGTACCATGCTTCTCCTTTTGGGATGGTATTAATTTATTATTTGATTTAATTTTGTTTGGGTTGGTTCAATCATTATTTTCTTTCATTAATGTTCATTCTTTAAATTCCATAATTTAAATAATCCATGTTTAAACTTTTTTTTGATTTCTATTTTAAAATTGATTCATTACTATCATGGCCATACACTACAAGCATTATAGTTGGTTTTACATGCAAATATTTCAAGTGGTTATAGAAATATTGTTTTGATCCAATTTTCTTTGTTCATTATTTTTCTTCACTAGTGTTTATTTTTTTATTCTAGTAACCAAAGTAGTCCAGTATGTTTAAATATCTCTTTGATTTCCATCGTACAATTGTTTTATTGGTATCACAACCATACGCTACAATCATTACAATTGGATTGATCATTTTCTATCAATCGAAACTTTTTCTAATTACCAACTTTATTGTTATTTCTATATCTACCTATATGAGTGTGGAACGTTATTGTGAGAAATGACATCATTAATATTCTCTTGATTGATAGAAAAAATATATGATAGATAAGGATATGAATCTTTTGAAAATGATCATAAGTCTATATGACTTCAATAGTAGTGATTATGAACTTCCCTTTAGTGGGGTTTCACCCTTCAATGTTTGTATGAATGTTGACATACCCAACATGCTTAAAAGAGAAAGTTTTATGCATATGTTGTAGGCCATTGGATTTAATATCTCTAAACCTACTTCACTATGAATGATTTCACTAGAAGTGAAAAAATTGTCATTTCTACATTGAAGATATCCACCAAAGTGCATTGTTTGTGAGAGAAACTCAATAAATCATGCATCACATATAAGAAATTGCTTATAGACACATGAAGAAACCATATTGTGTGGTAAAGGAATTTTTATGAAATTCCAAGAGAAAGAAACAACTTTAAAAACAATGGAAACAACTGTGCTTATGTAAACACCACACTCTATAAATATGCATCAAAGAATCCTTTAAAATCATGGAAAATATTCACAATCTAGATTCAAAGCATAAAAATTTGAGTTATCTAAGTGGTCATAGTCCTTATTTTCAACAACATATTGAGTTATTTGATGTCTATATGCTTGCATGCGCATTCTGTTTTCTTCGAAGTTTGAAGAAAAGTTGCAACAATAGAAACAAAAAGATCTTGCAAATTGAAACGTGAATTCAAGACATTAAATAATACGGTTCCTTACTAAAATATACCTAGGAATAAGAAAAAACCATGAACAGAGACCATATTTGATCGAAATAACAATGTTGTGAAAGGTGTGACTACCACAAGTTGTTTTGGTATTACCTATAGCGTTATCTATCAAGTGAAACCTTTGTTGCAACAAAAATTCCCTACTAAAGAGATAAATATGAAGAGGTACAACCTTGAAACTCTTTAGGTGTCCATGAAATTCAACGCAAACTAAAGGCCCCAATTATTTTAATCTCTTCTATGCATTTTGTAAAATCATGACCTATAAAGGTGTAAAATACAAAAAGGAAGAGACATTTTCATATAAAAGTATGGTAAATCCAAGTATGGTATGCATCCTATAATGTACAATGGTATCTAAAATTATTTTATTTCTACTACCCCTATCAAATAATTGACATTTCATGCTACACTTTATCCACAACCTACAACTTATAATGTAAGAACAAAATAATCAATTCTTTAGCACTCAACAATAGTGGTTGTATTATTTAATCAACCTTATGATATATTGCACCATTTGTTATGTTACATACTTGAAGACCACATGTACCATCTTTGGCTAACCATTCCTTCAAGAGAGCATGAGGGTTATTGATGGCATCCATTAAATGTCTATGTATAGGTTGAAACATAATGGTACAAAATTAGTAAAGTAAAACATGATAAACAAAGTAAAACATTTCAACGCATAGAAATTATGCCCAAACATGTTAGTAATTCTTCATAATAACAATAATCTACATTTGTTAACCCAAATGTTGGTGCAATGAGGTCGAATACTATATATATATAATTTTTTTTTTACTTTCATATTCTGTTGTTTAGGTAAAAATTGAGTTTTGCAATTTTTTAACCTTTTAGAGTGTTTTATGGGTTCTTAAAACCCATGAAAAAATATTTTGGAATTTCTAAATTATATATGTCACTCATATATATAAATATAAAAGTCATATAGTAAATGTTTTTGTACAAGGCTTAATATATTTCATATTTTGTAGTTTTAGGTCAAAAATTGAATTTTGCAATTTTTTAACTTTTTAAAGTGTTTTATGGGTTCTTAAAATCTATGAAAAAATATTTGGGAATGTCCACATTCTATATCTAACTCAAATATTTTTTATGCCTATCCAATAAGATACTTTTGAGCCATTGTTGGACAATTATGGCTTTGACATGGTTAATGGTGTTAATAAAAAAGTAGGTATGTCCACCTCAACAATCCATCATCAAGAAAATTACAGATGTAGATCGACAATAATATGTGCAATACCAATAGATATGCAACCATTAACTTTGAAAAAATTGGACCACCTTTGATAGCTTAATAAACACACTCAAAACATAAAGTAATATAGCATATTCTCACTTTATTTATAACTTTTCATGACAATCTCATAAAACGTTTACATAGTAATACACAATATTTAAATCTAATTATTTATATCATTCCATGAATAATTTTGTTGAAGTTCATTATTCATATTTATGCACCAATAAATTAAGTAATTTAGTCTATTTAAATTATGTTTTTTTATCATTTTCAAATCATATAAAGAAGAAAAAATATTTTTGTTATCTCTAATTGTATAATGATTAATGAGATGTTGATTCAATTAATAAAAAATGGTAACCTATTCACTATCAAAGTTTTATACATTGTTTTTCTCTTCCAAATAACCACCCCCTCCCATATTTACCCACTTTTACTGGTTTGTCGGGGTAAACATGAAAGATAGAGATACTATAACATAACCCATCCTCCTAGGTCCCATTAAGGAATTGGTGATGGCTAATGACCACAAACTGACCACTTAACACCTCCTACAGGTGCTACAGGTCACTAAGATACTAAACAACCACCCTAGGTGGTCAAACCCTGAGATATACCTCTATTTCTTAGCCATGGGCTCATAAATGCTCCCACAACAAGTCATCCATGTGGTTGGAAGCCTCTAATTGCTCCCACAAGCCTGCATCCAAGCAATTGTAGCCCAAACATTTTTGTTTAGAGCATGCAGTCCTAGATTCTGAGCCTAAATTCCAGGTCAACCTCCATACCACTATCTAGAACTCAATGAGATTTTCTATAATGATAAAGGACATCAAGACAAAGACATTCATACAAAATTTTCTCAAAGAATTCACCTAACCAAGCTTAACCATGTAGGTGTTTCGTCAAACATATTGAGAACATGTAATTTGAAAGTCATGAATGCATATTTAAACATACGGGTCTGATACTTATCGGAGAATCATGAAGAAGGTCTAATTCCATCTCATAATAGTTTCAATAACATCTATTAGGTCATGCATTCAATAACCATTCATTTACCAATCAAAACATGATAAGAGCCATAACTAGATTCTATCGTGAAACCATGCTTGTAAACAACATATAACTATAATAATAAATTGATAGAACAACCATCAAAGCCACATAATAACAAGTATAAATACTCGTGAAATACAAGAGGAAAGAGCTCTTATTAGCATATGTAAAATTGAACTAAGTTTGACACTTTCACGTACCACCCGACCATAGATTGGGATGAACCAAATCTTTCTTTCAACCAACCACCCTCGTGTCATACTCCAATCATAAATGTGGGACTCACAAAAAAAAAAACTATGGCCTTCTCAGGATTTACCGTAATCTCGCTAAAATTGGTCAAGGGACTCCTAGGCCAGAAACAAGTAACTATGAAACCAGGCTTTACCATAATCCTGCCAACATCTATCAATGGATCACTAGGCCCAAAACAAGAACATACACTACCAATCTTCAACGCAATCTCACCAACACTAGTCAAAGGATTCCTAGGCCCAAACAAGCTTGGATGCCTCCAGATTTCTTCACCAATACCTTGGGAAATTTCTCTATCTCCACCCTCAAGCTTTACCACAATCCCACCAAAACTGGTCAAGGGATTCCTAAGCCCTTGGGAATTTTCGTAAGACCACCTCACCTGTTTCAAAAACCATCCAGCAATCTAAAACTCAACCAATGATAGAACCCTATCACCCCATGAATATATAGTAATGGAAAGGCAAGTCTGAAAGCATTGTCACACCTGGAAAAACCCATATCAATGCCAACAAGAGAACCAAATACACACATGAATGTAACATGCACGCAAAAAATACCAAGAAAATCATACATGCAACTCGATATCTATAAGAAAATCCCACTGTAGCCACTTGATCCAACTTTTCCTTCCTTTGTACTCGCTTTCCTTTTCTTTCTTTGCCTTCCTTTACCTTCCTTTCTCCAATGCTAGAGTGCTCCAAGAATGCTCTAAGTGTGCAAGGGTATGAGAGAGAGAATAGAGAGAGGTCTGAGAATGAAGTCACAGAAGATGTGAAATGATCCTTAGAAGTCTTTTTATATTTAGGCCTCCCTTTTCCTCTAATTTTCCTCACATGCAATCCTATGACCTTTCACCTTCCTTTTCTCTTAGTTTCCTTTATTTTCATACATAAATGATAATTAATTCATTTTTTCCATTTCAAAGCCATTGCCAATTTCCCCTTAGACTTAATAAACAAATAAACACCCAGTAGGATGTTTTTCCCAACATTCAAATTGGAATACATGTCACATGACCTTGGTATTATTTTTCCTTTATTAAATTTTATTACATGAAATTTTAACCCATGGATGTTACAGACCCCTCCCTGTTAAGGGAAAACCATCCTCGGTGTTCAATCACACCTATGACAAATGAAAACCAAAACATACTACCCATAGATCTTTATGAATCATCTCAATGCAGTATTTATAATATCAACCTACTAAAAAGAAAATCCAACATAAAAAATGACAACATGACAACCATACCTCTTATTGGAACTTCATAACATAATTCATTGTGGTATTTACAATAACAACCATACATAATTCTCTAAAGCGATGGAGGCATATCAGAGTCCTAGGGTTTCAGAGGAGATCGGCTGCGCGGACGGGGCTTCAAGAGATCTGATCAGCAATGGACCGGATAATCGCCTGGCTGCTGGATACGCTGGAAACGCTGTTTCCTTTTGGCACTGGGGCGGATCTGCTAAGGAGAGAGTTTTCGATGATTCGAAGAGACCGGGGTACTTTCCATCTTGCTGGGTGCAGGGAGCATACTTCTGGGCGGCATCAGAAATCGCAGGCCCGGAGTTTGTCACCCAAAACCAACAGGTTTTTATCCTGATTTGTACTGATTCGCCTTCCGGCGTGAATGCTTTTCTTTGGCACGGCAAAGACACTTATGTCTATAGAGGGAAAAAAATTTCGGCAGATCCCAGGCCACTTTTCGTTGCTCTGTGGTTTCGATCTGTTGACCAAGGGCAGTTTTTGAATGGTAGAGCCGTAGATCAGCTACGGTATGGGAATAGTGATCTGTTTTTGCGGCGTATGGAGGCTCTTATGCATTTTGCAGCGCCGATCTGGGCTCCAACCACTTCGACGATGCATTTAAACAGCGGACCTTGCAGATCCGGGAGGGAAATACCAGATCTTCCCATTTCCAGGCTGCAGGATGGGGACAAATACAGTAGATCCGGGGGGGAGGTACCAGATCGTGCCAGGTCTAGGGAGAAGCAAGATGAAATCACGACAGATCTAGATCACAAAACCTCAAAATGGGATCTGAGCAAGGCAAACACAACAGATCTGAAACAAATCTTCATCAGATCAACAGAAGGCAAGCACATTTGTGTACAGATCTGGGATCAGATGAGGGTACTGGAGCTTAAAAAAGAGATCCAGGATAAACTAGGAATCCCAGCCGCACTCCAAATCTTAATTTTTTCTGGGATATGCTTGCAGGAGCATCACTTGCTCCAGCATTACAAGGTTGAAAAGGACTCAACCATTATTCTCAGTCACCGATTGAGAGGCGGATCCAAGGGTGCTTCTTCAAAACCTACAGGAAACTACCGAGACGCAGCCAAAGGGAAAGACCCTACAAAGGGGAAAGAAACCACAGATGCCAATATACCTCCAGGGCAGTATATCGTGGATCAAATGCCAGAGAGTCCCTCCATCTTGCTGGATACTCCAGAGGTAAAGTGTATATTCTCAGATCTACAGAGAAAAGCTGTTATATGTAGATTTAATGGCTTCTGGCCTAAAACGGATGCTCTGTACCAATGGATCCACACGGTATGGACAAAAGATTGCCATATACACTTATGTTCGAAGGGTTTTTTCATAGTAATCTTCCTCGTAGCAGAAGAAAGGGAAAAAAATTTCAATGAAGGACCATGGTTCTGGGGCAGTGCAGGCTTGTTTGTTACCCCATGGTTCCCGGACTTCGATGCAAATACTATGGTGGTATCAAGGATGCCAGTATGGGTAAGGTTGCACAATCTCCCGTTACATTTTTGGCATTTCAAGACCTTAGCAGCCATAGGGAATACTCTTGGAAGAATGTTAAAAATTGACACAGAGAGGCACATAAAAGGAATCTTCACTTTTGCTAGGATATGCGTCGAGGTAGACCTTAGCCAAGGATTACCTGAAAGCATTTTTCTGAATTTCAACAATTCTCAGTGGAAACAGACTCTGGACTATGAAAATACAGCATTCAGATGCAGGGGATGTCAACAAACAGGTCATCTGTTCAATGCATGCAAAAGCCTCAACAAGAGCAAGCCACAGCAAAGAAAGGTCAAAGGTTGGCAGAATATAGATGATGCAAAAAAGAAGAGAGCCGCGGAAAAGAAAGCCCCTTCGGTAACAGAAGACGAAGAAACAGAAGCAGAGGAAGATGACATCACCATAGAGGAAGATGAAATAGAAAACCAGAAGGAAAATACAGCAGACAACAAGGCCTCACAATCTCATTCAGAGCAGGTAGAAACACAGCAAAATCAGGCAGAGATGATAAGCATGGATCAAAGCATGGGAGGCATCAAAAGGCATCATCACTCAGATACTTCAGATTCAGACAAAGAGACAGGACCTCCGAATGAAACAACACAGATTGTCATCGCCACGACCGAGCCCACTCAAGGAGAATGGCGCAAGGTCGAAAAGAAAAAGGGGAGAAAAACTTGATGCGTTGAGTTTTTACTCACTGCTTGTTCTTCTTCCCTTTTTCTCTCTCTTCTTTTCTTTTCTTTGTGCACGTTAGTTCTCTAATGTTGCGTGGGGTGCGAAAGCACTTGAGCCCTTGTGGCAATCTCTGAATGCTTCATTGCATCTGCTAGTGTAACTTTTCATTAATTCTTTAATAAAAGGTTACCGTTTTTTTCCGTGGAAAAAACAACCATACATAATTATGTGCATATACTAGAACTCCTTTTCCTTAACCAACAAATAGGAAGGATACATAGCCTACATCTAATAAACCATATCCCATGTAGCCTTAACGAGCCTAGAGTGCTTTCACTGCACTTTAACTTGCTTGATTTCTTGGTTATGGAGAATGAGTTGTTTCTGCTGCAAAATGCACTAATTTTTTGGATGAAATTATCCTTTTGGCTCCACCTGCAATATAAACCAATCAATCACATGATATTTTAAGTAATGAACCATAGAAAACATCATGGACTTTCATTGTCAAAGGAAATGCAAGTCTATAGGCCACTAGTCCAATCCTCTCAAGGATCTTGAAAGATCCACAATATCTAGGTGCCAACTTAGAACATGACCTAATCCTCAAAGGAGCTCCTCTTGGGCTTGATGCACAAGTACATGTTTTCCCCAACTTGAAACTCCTTAAATTCCCTATGATGATCTACATAATTGTTATGTCTATCATGTGCTACCTTTAAATTCTTTTTGATAACTTTCATTTCTGGTTCCATCTCTGCCAACATGTCTGGTCCAATCAACACCCTATCCACTAGATCACTCCAGATGAAAGCAGCATTACAACTTGGCACATAAAGTGCCTCAAATGGACTCATCCTCAATGACTCCTAATTCCCATTGTTATAAGAAAACTCAATCAATTGAAGATACTCCTCCCACCTCCTCTACTGATTCATAACATACATTCTCAACATGTCCTCTAGAATCATGTTGTACCTATCTATATGTCCATCTTCTTGCGGATGATAATTTGTACTGAAGGCCAACTCTATACCCAAACCTGCAAATAAATCCTTCCAAAACCTAAAAGTGCACTTAACATATCTATCTGACACAATATTCTTAGGAATAACATGCAATCTCATTATCTCCCTGATAAAGAGTTGAGCTACCTCACTAGCTGAATAAGTATACTTAACCCTTATGAAGTGAGGTACCTTAGTCAACTTTCCAACCACAACCATGATGGAATCATGTTGTCTAGATGCCCTCGACAAACCTGTGATGAAATCCACAGAAAAGAACTCCCATTTCCACTCTGGAATAAGAATCAACTGTAATAGACCACCTGGATGCTTACACTCTTCTTTTACCTATTAAAAATACAAACATCTGGCAGTGAACTCAGCTACCTCTTTCTTCACATTCAACAAATAATAGAACTTCTTCACAACTATTAGAGTCTTTTGATATCCCGGATGACCTAAATATGGCTTAACATGAAATTCCCTCAAGATAAGAATCTTGAGTTCACTATTATCGACACATAGATCATTTCCCTAAATCTTACCAAATCATATGTCTCGAGATGATAATCAACATCTTAAGCACTTGTACCTTGTTATTGTACCATGTTCCTAAGCTCCCTATACCTGTCATCCTGTTATCCTACCCATAAGATCTGATCCTATAATCTATCCCATATGAACTCATAACTGCTATGTGATTTACCACTCTTATGCTAAAAGGATCTACAACCATGTTATCTTTTCCCTTAATGTACCTAATCTCAAAGTCAAACTCACTAAGCATGGCCAACCTTCTAGCTTTCCTGACATTTAGATTACGTTGGTCAAACTAATATCTCAGTCCACTGTCATCACTCATCAACAAAAACCTCCTACCAAGAAAATAGTCACTCCACATCTTCAATTCATGAATGATTGTTGCCAATTCAAGATCATGTGTCACATAATTCTACTTGTGCTCATTCAGTTTCCTTGATTCATAACCTACCACCTGTCCCTCCTACAACAGGACCCCACCAAGTCCTCTCTTGCATGCATCTCTACATACCACAACCTCTTTATCTGGATCTGCAATATTTAGAATCAAAGAATTTGTAAGCGACTCCTTAAATTGCTCAAAACTCATTGCACATTCTTCTATCCATTCAAATTTATTTCCCTTCCTCTATAATGATGTAATAGGATAGGAAATCCATGAGAAGTTCTTGATGAACCTCCTATAGTAATTTGTTAACGCCATGAATGATATGACCTCATCGACATTTCTATGATTCATCCATTCCATGATAGCTTTGATATTTTTTGGATCCACTGCTATGCATTCGTTAGAAACAACATGTCCCAAGTAATGTACCTTTTTCTGAAATAAATTGCATTTATTAAGATTGGCATATAACTAATTCTCTCTCAACAATTTCAACATTGTTGCTAAGTGTTTGACATTATCTTCCTCATTCTTAGAATACATCAATACATCATCAATGAATAAAATCACAAACTTATCCAGATAAGGAGGCAACACACTATTCCTAAAACACATGAAAGTAGTTAGAGCATTAGTTAGACCAAAAGGAACTACAAAAAACTCATAATGCCCATACCTAGTCCAGAAAGTGGCCTTGTAGATGTCCTCTACCTTGATGCGTACTTGATTATATCTTGATCTCAGATCAATCTTCAAGAACATTGTAGCTCCCTTCAGCTGGTCAAACAAGTCATCGATCATCAGCAACTAGTGCATGTTCTTGATTGCCACCTTGTTCATCTATCCATAATCAATGCACAACCTGAGAGTAACATCATTCTTCTTCACAAAAAACACTGGTGCACTTCAAGGGGATAAACTTGGCCTTATGTATCCCTTGTCAATAATTTCCTTCAACTGAAACTTCAATTACACTAACTCTGAAGTGCTCATCTAGTAAGGTGCCTTTGATGCTGGTGCTACCCCTGGTACCGACTCAGTAGAAAATTCCACTTCCCTGTGAGGAGGTGACTCTGAAATATTTGTTGGAAACACATCCTAAAATTGTTGTAAAACTTTGAATAAGGGGAATAAAAAAATCCAGTATTTGATATTAAAAGAATTTTGTGTAAAATAAAATCACAAGATTAAGAGTTAATACATTGATTTGAATACATGTTGGTTGGAACAATGACAATTTTTCCACTCATTTCCCTTACAACGAATTTGGTTTGTATTAATCTCCAAGAGCCCTCCAAGGTAGGTGTATCAAATGGTAACAAGAATGTGAGTGAAGCACAATTGAAGGTTGAGGTGAAACCGAATAAGAGAATATGTTGTGCTTTCCCAAATACGAAAAATCTTAGAGATGAATGCATCACTCAGCATGTGGAAGATGCATGCACCAAATGGATGAATGTCCATCTTCGATGCATTAGGGCTAAGGGTTTCAAGAGCGATTCCCTCTATCAAGGGAAGAGATTGGGGAAGGTTAAGTCATTTGATTCAAATAAGGGTTATGGTTTCATTAACCATCATGATGGAAGCGAGATCCTATTGGTACATCAAACTTTGATTCAAACCAACGGGCTTTGATCGTTGGTCAAGGGAGAGGACATCAAATACATGGTTGATCATGAAAATGGCAGAAGAATCAAGGCCCTATATGTTATGGGGGTTGAGGAAGCCTTCATCTAGGTTAACAGTGGAGGCGACAGTTGAGGCCAAGATGATGATAGGGGAAAAAGAGGTAGTGGCCATAGTAGTGGTGTTTATGGTAGCATGGAAGCATGCTACCTTACTTGTTTGTGATCATGTGCCGCCGACACTTGGTTCCTCTGATTTATTTTTAGATCCTTGTCAAACTTCTCTATGGGCATCCACTACTTCTTGAGGTCTACTTCACAGATTTGGTATAGGACTTCAATATGTCCTTCGAGCTATGGGTGGGGATTCCCTCTGTCACAAACACCTACTTTTCATAAGTAAGAAACTGGATAATTCTTCGCCTCTTTAAGTATATAATATTGGTAAAGATGTCAATTTTTTTTATGTCCCTTAATTTATGAGGGGGGTCTGTGGGTAATCCTTCTGCCTCTAAGTATTTTTCTTATAAGGATGTTGTTTGAGCTGAGCTCTATTGAAAGGATTATTAGTCCTAAGCAATTCCTAGGGTATTTTTCATCGAAATATTTGAGGAAGTTCCCTCCTTATAAATATATCATCCTTCTCTATATAACATCCATCATATATATGTAAATCCAAACCTAATATATTGTTTTAATGGTTTATGGCCCCGCTCAGCCAATATTTACTAATGGATCCATTCTTCATAGACCAAGAGTTGCAAGGTTATTTTATCCTCCAAAAGCTTCTCCATTTTGGAATTTATTGAATCAAAACACTACTAGAACATTTTATCTAAAGGGCCCTAGTTCTAAGGAAATGTTGGATTGTTCTCAATGCCCTAGTTTTATATTTTAACCCTTTTACAAAAATCATTACCAAGCTATGAATATGGGTCTGACTTTCTTATATTCCTACTCACTTGTGGCACTACTCAGTTGTTCAAGGCATTGGAAACTCCCTGGCCATTTCCTTGGAACTGATACTTCTAATGGGAAGTTTAGTGTTTACACCTATGGAGAAATATGTGATTAAATCGATCTCATTAAAGGGTTTTCAGACCAAATAAATTTTAAAATAAGTTATTTTCAATGGATTGATGATCTGGACTATGAGAACATTGCTTTTTGTTGTTGATTCTATCATCAAATAGACCATTTACAAAACTCTTTCCCTCCACTCAAATCTCACTAAAAGCGAAACAACAAAAATTCCATAGCTAAAAGTTGGAAGCCCTACGATCCACCTCCTAGGGAAAAAAAGGCTTCCTCTATTTCACACAAGGATGATGAAGTATTTAATGATGAAATGAATTCGATGGATGAGGTTCAAACTTCATATCCTCAAAATTTTCTTGAGGATCTTGTTGTGAACCATGCTCCTTCGACAAGCACAAAGATTGGGAATAATAACGCTTCTTTGGGCTCATTGGAGCAAACTCACGAGTCACATTCTTTGGACTCTAACAAGGATTCTCTTTCAACACACAATGATAATCTTCATATCGCTTTTATAAACCAACCTTCGAAATGCTAGATCAAGGTATCAGAAAAGAAAGGAAAGAAGGGATGCTTTCATGGCCTTCCCCAATTTGGATGATTCTCTTTTTCAATTGTTTCTTATATTTCTTTATGTCTCCTTTATTATTCTCAGTGATTCAAGAGAATCTTACCTACAAGTCAAAAAACATTTTGACTAGAGATAAGGGTCTTGCATTTACCAAGGGTGTTGTTTCCCTAATTAATTATTTAATTGTATTTTCCTATGTTTTCATAAAAAATGTATATAAGTGATGAATATTGTAAATAGGATAAGTATTAAGAATATTTGAGAGAGTTAGAGAAATTTTAGAGTTAGTTAGATCTCTTGGAGGATAGGTGGATCTAGAAGATCTAGAAATGGGGATTTGATGAGGAAATTTTGGATCTAAACTAGAATTTAGTTCAAAATCCCATTTGTATAATTATGTAAATAAAATGAATGTATGGTAGATGTATAAGTGTGATATAGATAGAGGAGTGAGAGTGGAGAGGCTTAGATGCCAAGTACAACCATGAGTTCAAGGAGGGCCAAATGATTGTAAATCATGCCAGGAGAGGTCTATGTAAATCCTTGTATATTTATTAATGGAGAAACTCTATTCACGTGTTTGATAATATGTATTTGCATTTTGTTATTATATACAAGAATTATGTAGGACAAGAAAAATTAAGCTCATGAGAGAGAACAATTTGTGCAGATGAGTTTGAGTCTCTTCATAGCAGAAGAAAGATTTTATTGATCACGGATCAATATACACGGTCAAAAATTATTTTAAATCACAGTCGCATAACAAAAGTAGTGGAATCCAAATCCATAATATGGAGAGATAAGAGGGTCGAGACTTAAGTGGAAAATGCAGACATAAAGGGTAGAGATTAGAATATAAAGGGTGAGTTAAAGAAGATATACCAATAATTAGTTTATTAAGTGTTGATGGGAGTTCATCTGTTAACGAAGGCCGAGAAGTAGAATCAATGTTATGGTCACGAGAAACCATCGAGTGACAACATCGGGTTGGAGGTTCTATTATGGGAAGTTGAGAAAGGAGCATGTAAGGGAGTAATTGGGTTGAGTGGACATGGGGTTGATTTATAAAGGAAGTCATCCAATCGAATAGAAGATAATATTATGTGGAACACCAGTGGGTGGACCGCTAGGAATACTGACATTATCTCAAAGGAAAAGGCATGTGTGCATTTGAAATGGACTAGGGATGACAGCTAATGGGAGCCTAGATCAATTATTGATGGAAATAATTTCATTTCCCAGACTCCATCTAATAGAAGGTAAAACCTTGGTGCACCTTTGGAAAGGATCAGGATGAGAAGGACCAGAAAGACGTGGTGTCTGGGCCAAATCTACTATAGGAGTGTGATAGTAAAATGAATCCAAGTGGAGTCGAGGGTTCACATATCTTCTTACATCATATCAGAAGGGAAATCCTTGAAGAAACAAATAATGTGCATAGTTGGGACAATCAGGGTGACATAAGCCCGAGCTGTCACATACGAGCTGATAAATAGAGGAGATCCAGGCCCTGGTCATGAGAGTTGGTAGTATTACAAAGAATAGTGGAAAAAGTAATCACCAAGAGTTTTGTTGAATAAGGTAATAGAAGTTTACACCTATTATCAAAGCTTGATCCCAATGATTTTAATAAAAGTGAACCCCTTTTTATTGACTACTGATAAAAGGTTTCAATTGCAGCGGTTATGGCTAGAGAAATAAGGGAAATGTTTGAGCCTAAGTTGAGAAGTGTTATTGGAAGAAAGAATAACTCTAATCCTCAGTCTTGATTGGGAATTGGGTTGAGAACTTGAGCATTGATATTATGAACAATTCAACAACTTATCATGAAACAACAGAGAATATTGGGAATTAAACGAAACCTTTGGGTTTTATGTATGAATGGCTTGAAAAGTATTGGAAATGTTCCTTGAAATAAACCATGGGATTGAAGGAAGTGTCTAAGCCTTAGTAAAGCAACCCTAGGCACAAATAAGTGGGATTATCACTGATAAGTGGTTAGGCCTGCATTAATTGGTATTAGAGCTTTTAAAATATCTGAACCTATAATTAAAAGAACACAAAGTTTGGAAGAGGAATAGAGGACCTAGGTGGTAGTTAGGCAGCTTCAAGAGGAAACTAGTGGATAAAGATTTCTGAAATACTGAGGTATTTTTTTTCTTTTGTAGAGGTTTGTGAAAATCTTACAAGAAAGGTTGGAAATTTTATTCTTTGAGATGAAGAATAGATTTTGTGAAGTGTTAATTTTATGAAGAAAGATTATAGACAAAGATTGTAGGGGATTTTTTCTGAAAGGAAATTAAAAAGAATTGAGTTTTTCTTTAAAAGGAAGAATATGGATAGAAGAATCCATGAGGAAGAGATAAAATATTCTCAAAGGGAAAAGTATTGAAGGGGTTTTAGCCAACATTAATGTTTTAATGATCACTTTGGGTTGAGAATATGCTTGTAGGTTCAAGCAAACGTTATTAGGGGAAGTTGACTAGCCAAACAACGAGCAACGCTATGAAAAAGAAAAAGGGAGTAAGAAGGGCTCTCAAGAGAAAGAGAAAATGTAATAGAACCCAAACAACAAAAAGAATGAATTGTTGAAGAAGCAGAGAAGAAACATAAATTCTGAAAAGAGGGATTGAGTAATCAGAGAAGAAGAAGCTTAATAGACTTGAAAATTAAGGAGAAGGAACACTCAAAGGAAGGTTATATTACAAAGGACCAGGAAGAGGACAACTTCCAATAGTAGATGTTAGGTAGAAGTTGCTAAAGCAAGTTACAAAACGAGTGTGGGTAGAATTGATAAGGGAAGAGAATAAAGCAGAGGATACCAAGAAGGAGGACTTGTTAAGAAATTTACGATAGAGAGATAAATTATTACTGAGATTTACCGAGATTTACAAAGAGGAATAATAAAATAACTAGCAACAATACAGATAAATATTATACACATAATATTTATCTAGGAAAACCCCAAATCCAGGGAAAAACCCAACCCAATCAGATCTCATTAGCATTGGTCAAAACCTTGGCCAATCTAGTCAAGTGAGTCTTCACCACTCACTTGCAAGCCTACATTACAATGAAGTATTCTTAGCCTTTTATAGGCTCCATTACATGCAATACCACAAACCATAATACCATGGGTACACTATACCATGTGCCCAAAATCACTACTACTTAATTAGGTCAATCTTGATTCAAACTGTGAGTCAATTTTACCTAACAATTCCCCCCTTAGACTTGACTTGGGGTTCCTTGACTAAATCCAGTCAAAACCTGCTAAGTGAGACAATCCCGCTCACTCTAGCCCTTACCCCCTTCAAAGTTTCTACCTGGGATTTGTTAACTCGACACCCCCTATTACCTAGGTATAACCCAAACTTTACCAGTAATTAATCAGGGTTACCCATGCCTTAGTAGGTCTTATAACAGTATGATTATTTACATGAAAATTAAAAATTTCACTCCATTATAATAATTTTTTTGTTTACACTTTTTCCGATCTACCAGATTACATGAGTCACTAGCGGTTCTAGCCACCCATTATCTAGGCATTCTTTTCAGGTAAATGGTTCATCAATTAATTAATCTACGTGCACATATCCTCCTCATCCACTAAATCTCTCATGACCCAATAATGTGCATCTTTGCTTCACAATCTATGGCTTTTGATCCAGATCTTCAAGCAAAAATCAATTATCTCTCTATCTACTAAGCCAATACAAACCCTTGGCAACCAAAAAAGTCTTTCTGAAGCCAACTTAGCTCTGATACCAGTTGTTAAGAAATTTATGGTAGAGAGATAAATTATTACTAATATTTACCTCTACAAAGCCAATACAAACCCTTGGCAACAAAAAAAGTCCTTCTGAAGCCAACTTAGCTCTGATACCAGTTGTTAAGTAATTTACGACAGAGAGATAAATTATTAATAATATTTATCGATATTTACAGAGAGGAATAATAAACTAAACAAAAACAATACACATAAATATTATACACACAATATTTATCCAGGAAAACCCCAAATCAAGGGAAAAGCCCAACCCAATGAGATCTCATTAGCATTGGCCAAAACCCTAGATAATCAAGGCAACTGAGCCTTCACTACTCACCTCCATGCCTACATTACAGTGAAGTATTTCTAGCCCTTTATAGGCTCCATTACATGCAATACCATAGACCATAATACCATGGGTACACTATACCATGTGCCCAAAACCACTACTATTTAATTAGGTCAACATTGACTCAAACCCCGAGTCAATTTTACCTAACAGTACTTGGTATTGGTGACAAGTAGTAAACTTGTTACAAAGATGGAGAAGGCTTGCTACGACTCACAAGTGGATGAGGAGAATTTACTAAAAGAAAAAATGAAGACGAATATTGATATTTATGTGAAGGGTTCAAAGGAAAGTCACAATCATAAGAAGAATTCTGAGGTAATTGGAAAGAGGAGTAAAGAATAAATGGAAAATAAAATTTCTAAGATAAGAGAAGAGTTCAACGTGATAAAATAGTGGTTTCATGACAGAGAAAGAGATTAGAGTTATGGATGGATACTGAGGAGAAAACCAATGCAATGGCTAGTTAATAAATTGAATTTGAGAAAACTGAGGAAAAATATTAGGCAGTTGACCATAACCTTGTTAAGGAAACTCAAAACAACTAAATATGAGGAAGAAGTAGGATATATTTGTGAACTAGAACAAGGACCAATCTTTGGATAAAATAATATTGATGAAGATGATGAGGAGAAACCATTTGATAAATTTACTTATTATTTAGAGGATCAACATATGATGGCCAAATAATTAATGGAAGATAAATTCCATCTTGATTTTAAACCTAATGATCAGTATGTGGATGCAGGACTTGTTGTTGATGATATACAAAATATTAACTTTGTTGTATGTAGAGGTGATGGACAAAAAATTGGTAAAGAGATGAAGCTACTAGAGGAAGAGTTTTGGCCTAAATATAGCAAATATGGACCACTAATAGAAGTTGTTGTGGAAGAAAATGATGGAAAATATAAGATGAGAAAGGACCATCAGATGAGAGGATCATATGTAAACAAGGAAAATGTTGCAGTAGAACTAGTTCTGTGTAAATTAGTTCTCTTTTAGTGGTTTTGATCATGTGTATTTGCATTTTATTATTGTATACGAGATTGATGCAAGACAAACAAAATTAAGCTCGGAAAACATTTTGTGTAGATAAGGCTAAGAGTCTTTTCATAGTTGAATAAATATTTTATTGATTATTGACCAGTATATAGGATTAAAAATTCTTTTAAATCATAGTAGCGCAACAAAAACAATGGAATCCAAAGGAAGAAGATAGACAGATAAGAGGGTTGAGACATAAGTGGAACTTGCATATAGCAAGAGTCAAGATCAAAATATAAAGAGCAGGTGAATGAAGAATGACTAATATTTAGTTTCTTAAGAGTTGATGATAATATGTCTATTAACAAAGGCTAGGAGATAGAATCAATGTTATTTTAACAAGAAACTGTCACGCAACAACGTCAAGCCAAAAGTTCTACTCTGGGAAGTCGATAAAGGAGCACATAAGGGTGCAACGGGGTTGAGTGGATGCTGTCCTAACATATAAAGGAAACTATCCAATCATATAAGAGTCAAGATTACGTGGAGCATGAGTGGGGCCGCTAGGAATGTTGACATCATACCATAGGAAAAGACGTGCGCACATTTCAAAATGACGGGGATGATAGCTGATGGAAGTCGGGATCAACT
Source organism: Pinus tabuliformis (assembly GCA_031772625.1). Taxonomy (NCBI): domain Eukaryota; kingdom Viridiplantae; phylum Streptophyta; class Pinopsida; order Pinales; family Pinaceae; genus Pinus; species Pinus tabuliformis. Next base: position 647,487,200 of record CM062818.1, on the reverse strand, counting down.
ATTGATGGAAATATTTTTGTTTCTTGGAGTCCGTCTCCGGGAAGGTAAACCTTGGCGCACCTTTGCAAAGGATTAGACTGATGTGGCATGTGGGATGAGTCCAGTATATGAGTGCGACAATAAAAGGAATCCAAGTGGAGTTGAGGGCCCACGTATCCGCTTACATCATCCCAGAAGAAACAAAAAGCATGCACAATTGGGATAATTGGGTTGACATAAGCCCAAGCTGATGTGTACACCAAAAAACATAGGAGAGCAGGGCCTTGGTCATGAGAGTTGGTCGTATTATGAAGAGCAGTGGAAAAAGTAAGTGCCGAGATATATAGAGAATAAGGCCATGTAAGTTAACGCCTATTATAAGATCTTTAGATCGGTGGTTTTAATAAAAGTGAGCCCCTCCTCTGTTGATTACTAATAAAAGGTTTTGGTTCTCGTTGTTCTGGCTTAAAAGTAAGGGAAATGTTTGAGCCTCTACTGGGAAGAGTTCTTGGAATAGGGAAGTGCTTTGGTCCTCATTCTTGATCAGGAATTGGGTTGACAACCCAAGCACTAGTAGTATGAACAAGTCGATAACGTTTCTTGAAACAACACAAAATATTGGGATTTAAACCAAACCCTTGGGTTTGATGGATGAATGGGTCAATAGTTGTTGGAAATGGGTCTTGAAATGCACAATGGGATTGAAGGAAGCGTCTAAGCATCGATAAAGTGACCCTGGGCACAAATAAGCAGGTTATCACTTATAAGTGGTTAGGTTTGCATCATTGAGTCTCATACATCTCAGTGATGTTCCTGTTAGTATATGTCACACTATGCTAGAAAGAGTCATGATTGTATATGATGGATTCTATCTTTGATTGACCAATATAATTAACCTTACACCAAAAAAATCACAATTTTAAAATATTTTAAAAAATAGTACTTTTAGTTAAAACATCATTTAAATGAACGGAAGTGATAAAGATATCGATATTCTTTTTTTTCTTTCTTTCTTTTCGTTTTTACATATATAATGGTCATGACTATTCTCTTTTAGTTTATATATATATGCACTTAAAAACATGGCTTCTTAACTCTAAAAGAGTATGATATATACCTCATTTGTATTTATAGCAAAATAAATTCTTATTGTTTGAAGATAAATATATTGTAACAAAAATCTATTAAAATGAAAGTGAACTCCTAACTAATAGGCATTATCATGAAAGGGAAGTGATTATAGAAAAGAAATACATCTTTCATAAATGCTAAAAAGAGTCTATTCACATGATGTGATAACTATGACACCAATAATTGCACTTATCTTGAAAGAGAAAACCAATTTGTGTGGAACTTAAAGAAGATGTAGTGGTAGAGATTGAGTCCGTTTCTCTCTATGATAAATATATATTTGAGTAGGCTCAAAAGAGGTTTGAAACATCTTACTATGTCTTTTTCCAATATCTATTACTTTTCTCGAAAAATATTCTATCATATATACATTTGATGACCATCTTTGTCAAGAAGAAAAGTAAGACAATGTGATCATTAAATTTGATTAATAACAAATAAAAATTATAGAAAATATTGTCTAGGGAAAACTTCCCTAACAAAAATTACCATGATGACATTAGCTATAATGGAAAGAAATTAGTGATATCAATACTATAACAAAATAATAAAGGATCTCATTGAAATACAATAATTTATCACTAGTTTTCAATTAAGTCAATGGTGTGTAGTATATGGCTACTTCCTACTTAGGATGACAACAAAATTATGAACTCAGGTACCAATTGTAAGTCTACCTACTTGTTCCTTATGCTTTGATATAAAAGCATTTTAGGAAGAAAGGAAATGACACGTCCTTTAAATGAACATTAATAATGAGGTTTTTGGATGCAATGAATGTACTTATTATATTAATTATACATGGGTTTCATATGGTTTTAATATCTAACACATTAATAAATATCAATTTTATAAATTAAACTCCCTTTACATATTAATCAATATCACTTTTTAAATTATACTCTTTTTGTTATGTAATAATTATCAATAAAGTTTTTAATCACTTATTATTAAGTTAATGGAAATCTATTACTTAATACTAATTACTCATCACTAAGTAAATTTAAAGTGTTGAATGACTCATATTAAAGTTTCCAAATACACTCATAAATGAGACAAACTCATTTTGAAAGAAATTAATTTAAGTTTATAGTGTAACTAATAAATAAAATGACTTTTTTGGTTAGATTTTTAAAAATCTTATGTTTAAATTATTTAACGTGTAAAGTTAGAGTGTAACAAGGTTCTTTTTAACCTACTAAATCCGTTTATGCATTCAAAAGTGCATTTCAAAGAACAAGAAAGCACAATCTTACTAGAAATTGTATTCCTAAATTCTAATAAAAAACCATTTCATCAGTTAAACATCCCTTACTTTAATAATCATTAGATTATAAACTTCATTATATTATTATAAACAAACCAAATAATATTATTAGATTAGCTTTCAATTACATAAGCATGGTTTTTTATATATAATTTTGAATATCAAATACTCAATTAATTATTTACTTCATGATTACTCATTTTCCTTTATTATTATTACAATAAATACATCACAAATATTAAAATATTATATAGTACATTTTATTTTAAATGAAAAAGTATCCATAATACAAACTATTTTCATGATTATTATTGCCTAAGGCAGCAGGGTAATAACGCGTTCACAAATGTGATGATATTAACATTAAATCCAAATTAATTAAAAATTAAAATAAGTTTTCATTAGAAATTAAATCCAAATTAATTAAAAATTAAAATAAGTTTTCATTAGAAAAAAATTTAATTTATTTTTTTGAAATTTTGAAATTTATTTTTTCTCGATAATTTGCTTGGGCTCTTATTTTACCATCATTATATGTACGTTACAGCACAGTACTTTTCTGTTAAAAAAGTCATACAAATCACTTAAAAAAAAATAAAACACATTGGAATGTCCAGATTATAACTGAAATGACCACTGAACTGAATGCGGAACTTGGGAAATTTGGAAGACCAAAAACCTGCCTCTGTTCGACGGTATGTGAATGGGAATGAAATGCACAAACTGTTCGTTTCATATATTTTTTAAAACCCTTTTGTAACCCAGAAAATGAAGCGGCTCATTAAATTACAGTTGTCGAAAGCTCTATAAGACGAAGCATATTAGGCTATTAGGAAATTAGTTCGTACATTTTGAAAAAATTAAAAAAAGTCAACCTGACTGGATCCACCCAGAATTGTAATATATACAATTAGTGGTGAAATATCTATAATTTTAATATTTTGTTTATATTTTTCAATTAAATTTAAAAATAAAATATAGTTAAAAATATGATAATAAAATATTTAAAATACTTTTCTAAATTATAAATGTTTTTTTAATAAATTATCTCACTTAAATATAAATTTTAATATTTTAACATAAAAATATCACTTTTTTTTTATACATAGGTGGAAAAACCTATCAACTCAGCGGTCAAAACCAACAGTGAGGACAACCATCTCTGGCTGCGATCCGCGAATGTCGGTTTGACTCATCACAGTTAGATAGGAAAACCACGCCACCTGAAATAACCCGCTGGTGGTCCGTAAGGGAGCAGGCTCATCACTCCTGCGAGATGCCTCTGGGTCTTGGGCCGTTAACTTGTTTCCTTACGTCCGAGGAAGACGAGCTCTTAGCCAAGCAGAAGCAGTTTTACATAAAAATATCACTTTTGTTTAGACTATCTCATAACTAGCATTTGCACCACATGTTGCAAAAGAAACGCCGTAAGGCAATGATATGAAAAACAATAGCATAGAAGAGAGAAGTCAAAATTTTATGCAAATGACATAAGAAACAACAGCATAGAAGAAAGAAGTCAAAATTTTATGCAATTTTGTTTCTTTACCGGTGTTTATTTTTTATCATCAACAAATGGCCAATTCGAGGCAATGCTAATCTACATTTTTGACAAAGAAAAATCAATAAAAGTCAAAAACAATTATGGATCTAGAATTGAATCTCAACACAGAGGTGTGCCTTACTGTCTAGCATGTATGAGTGGATATCACAATGAGACTTTTCAGAACATTATATACCTTAGTGTCAGACAAGGGATGAACAAAGAGGAATCCCAGATAAAATGGAGACTTCTGGCTTGTTTTAAGTTTGATGCATTATAAGTGCTACATGCTTTTTCCAACCCTAGCGTTGCTTCTGATCCTAAAAGAATTCGACAATGTTCTGATTTTTATTGAGAGCTGAGAAAGTGTTAAAACATGTGTACAAACTCATAACGTTAAAGAGGAGTATACTATAAATATAAGATTTATCCCACGTGTCTATCTAGTCCTGTCAGCAAATCTAAAATAACTGATCTTACCATTGGTTTAGGAGCCTATAATACAATTAGATGGATATAAACTCAATTACATCTTAGAAATCATGGGAAGACAATCATATGGATGGAAATGATAAACATACATAAAGTTGAAAAAAGTGAATGCATCATTGCTTGTGTGCAGCATAAGGACACCCACAGGGAGATATATTTTGAATAACATCACTCCTTGGAAAAATCAAAGAGAGTGTATGCAAATTGTCACACAGAATAAGCCATGACGTTGTCGAGAATAACATGCTGTTAAAAATTAAGTACCTTATTCTTCAAATGATCAAAGTATTATCCAAACTTATATTGTTCTAGAATCTATTAGTTCCAACGATGTTTAAATTATTCTTCATTGTGGTTGTCTTTTTATTTCTGGTGTTAATAATAGTTTGTATCTTATACCAGGAAGGTCAGACTTTTATAACTTTCTAGGTCCGGTTTTTATTTCAAGCCTTTTAAAAGTCTTTTGGTTAGCTTAAAAAGTATGCTGTAATGTTGTCGTAGAGTCCTCTATTACCAGAAAGCTGACCGATAGACTGGTTTTTGCTTCTGTTCACCAAATCGCTCTGCACTTACACTCAGCCTGTATAAGTTGCATGTTTTTTTTTATATTAAGAACATATTGAGAACTTGAATGATATCTACTTAAAACTTGAGAGTCAATATTATGTTTGGTGGTTCAATAAATCCCTGTAATTTTCATTCAACCAATTTTCGTGATTTAAAAAAAAAAAACAACAAATACAGACACCCAAACCTTTAGAGTTCATAACATTTTTCCAAAAGTTTTATCCCATGCTTCAAACATAACTGCGAGAGGATTCGCCCAATCACAAAACAGTGCTGCGTTGAAACTTTCCCAGTAACAAAACAGCTTTCCTCTGCACCAGGTACAAAATTATTCTGCCATTTTGGTCATCAATGTCGATCAAAATAGTGCAGTAAAAATTGCAGACAAGTACAAATAACATTTTCCTCCAATGAAAAGCAAGTGGCTCCTTCATAGCAGATTGAAATTGCAATACTCCAAAGACAGATGAAACAGTGATAGAAGGAAACAATGTGGCTCATGGATTTTTGGGTTGCAACTGTCTGAGAATTTTTAGTCCCATTGCTTCCCGTTGAATTCTTCACCATCATCAGGGAACAACAACAGTGTAGAAGAAAATCACGCATTAGAAGATTGCATAGTAACCAACCTTTGTTTTTGGATTAATTGATTGTATCTGGCAGCCATTCGTCTCCCTGTATAAAGTTTCCAACAGTATACATTCCTACATTTCTCTCAGGTATCTGATTAGACCATGGCGTTCTTCCAGAAACCTTAACCCCCGGCCCATAATTCTGGTATTCCCCATAGTAAAGCGTGTTAAGAGCAAAGTCCTCTATCCACGGCATCCATCCCTCAGGGCTAATGGCCTCTCCCAAATATGAATTTATGCAGATTGCTCTGGAGTACATCTTCCATGGCCGACCCAAATAGCCTTTGTAAATTTTTGGGTTGGCATAGTAAGCCCTCATATATTCTTCAGTTCCATTGATAGTGCAGTTATGGAAAACAAATCCTGTGGGCTCGGCTGGATCTGTTCGACCCTGTGCAGTGACAGGATCTGATGATCCTTTGTCTGAGTTTATTTGACGAGGACGCAGCAGAATGAGACAGTTTTCAAAGATGGCTGCCGAGTCTCCAAATATGAAGTCAACAGTGCCTTCTATTCTGCAGTTTCTATAGAACTGACGAAGAATATGAGTGTACAATGTATCCTGGTGGCCAAGAAAGGCACAGTTGTAGAAGGCAGAGTGATCACTATCTACTCTTAGGGCTACCGCTTGTTGACTACCTGGCCCTGCTGCATTTTCGAATGTTATATCCCGTGCTAAGAAGCCATCAGCATTTACAGCTGCAATTGTGAAAACAAATAAATTAGCAATCCTCAACATCTAAAACAAGATTTAGTGGGATCGAGGAATATGGATTGATTGAATTTTCCTTTGATAAGAGTTCAAAACCAAAGAACGATGGTAATTGTAAGTATTAAATTCCGTCTTTGTTTAGAAATAGCATACACATATTTATCTAGTTATCAGAATAAACAGAGGATCCGATTTTAGCATATGCCCATTGAAATTTCTCAAACTTACAAACCCCAATGCATGTTGAAAGACATTACACCTATCATATGAAAGGGTTCCAAATATCTTATTCTTAAAATGTAAAACCATAATTAATTTTTTTGTTGCTTTAATAGGATGAAAGAAGTGCAGAATTTGCAAAAATAAATGTTATTGCTCTCTTCTTTTCAGCAACCTACAATCTGAAGAAAAGCATTATTGCTTCCCTTGCAAATGACAGATTGCATTCCAAGCACTGCTGGATTTTGATTGTTTCCTTCTCCTCCCATTTGTATTTTGTTGATGCTTTCTAGATCATCATTCCTTTGCAAGGGAATTAATCTGGGTTGAACTCAAGTAGAAAATTTCTCTCTCATTAATTGGATGGTCATTTTCACAATTGATTGTCTCCAAAGAAGTCTTGTCAGCCAAATCTCTACCTTTCCTCAGGCTTTTAAGTTTAACCAACATGCAGGCCCTCAGTGTTGTTGTTTGGCATTTTTATCCAGTAGTTCTTAGCAACATGGTAGAAAGGGCACACTTTATGTCCATGCAGAAGGAATTGGAAGCAATGGTAGTGGATTCCTTGGCCACAGAATTGAACAAGCGTTTAAAGCCCTTTGGGTTCTGCAAGAAGACCCATAAAAATCTGCAAATGTATCAAAGAGAATTGCTTCCTAGATCATACTTGTACAATAAGTGATCATAGTAGAAGGTCATTTGATTGTGAAACCGTTGTGGGATTCAATCCAAGTGACCTGAATTTACTGTAGATAGACGTCCTCTTTGATATCCATGTTTATCTCCATTCAGGGGCTAGGATGTCACTAGGGTATCTAGAGAATAGCTAAAAGGAGGGAGGCACTCTTTGAAGAAAAGCATTATTGCTTCCCTTGCAAATGACGGATTGCATTCCAAGCACTGCTGGATTTTGATTGTTTCCTTCTCCTCTCATTTGTATTTTGTTGATGCTTTCTAGATCAGCATTCCTTTGCAAGGGAATTAATCTGGGTTGAACTCAAGTAGAAAATTTCTCTCTCATTAATTGGATGGTCATTTTCACAATTGATTGTCTCCAAAGAAGTCTTGTGAGCCAAATCTCTACCTTTCCTCAGGCTTTTAAGTTTAACCAGCATGCAGGCCCTCAGTGTTGTGGTTTGGCATTTTTATCCAGTAGTTCTTAGCAACATGGCAGAAAGGGCACACTTTATGTCCATGCAGAAGGAATTGGAAGCAATGGTAGTGGATTCCTTGGCCACAGAATTGAACAAGCGTTTAAAGCCCTTTGGGTTCTGCAAGAAGACCCATAAAAATCTGCAAATGTATCAAAGAGAATTGCTTCCTAGATCATACTTGTACAATAAGTGATCATAGTAGAAGGTCATTTGATTGTGAAACCGTTGTGGGATTCAATCCAAGTGACCTGAATTTACTGTAGATAGACGTCCTCTTTGATATCCATGTTTATCTCCATTCAGGGGCTAGGATGTCACTAGGGCATCTAGAGAATAGCTAAAAGGAGGGAGGCACTCTTTGAAGAACTGAAGACGCCTTTAAAAAAACAGCACATTCGCTAGACAAAGGGGCCTGTGGAGGCAATCTAAAAAAGGCAAAGGACCAGATAGGAGTTTCCCGTGAAGAAAGAAGACAAGTCCAAAAATGCTCTCAAGGAAAAAGGGATGAATGCCAAACTGTTTGTACAATGGGTTATGGAACTGTTTGTTTATGCTAAATCATACACTGTAGCATGAGGAATTGGACTGTCTCAGCCTGCGCGCAGTCAGGTGGTAACGAGGTAGGCCCCAAGATTTCAACACCGTATAGTACTATAGGTCTGTTAATTGTGTCAAAAAATGCATCTCAGAAGAGATGTCCTGAAAATGCATATGGAAGTATTGTCGGTCAAGCATGGAGAGAGACCTATAACCCTTTCTAAGTTTGGGTTGAAAGACATGCCTTAAGCTAAACCTAAGGGCTATGGATCAGATCCCATAGATGTATAAGCAATGGTAATCTCCACCTCGCTTCCTTTGAAGAAGAAGTGGAAGTTTGTTAGGGTGCTCTTGGATATTTAAATCACAACCTCAGTTTCACTAAGGTTCACCACCATCATTCTATGACCATCACATTGGCAAGGGCATCAAGCTATCTCTGAATGTCCCTAGGGGAGGAGGCTAAAAGGATCAGATCCTCTGCAAATAAGAATAAGGTAAACAAAACATGGTGTAAAACGTAAACATCTTCCTTGTGGAAGTACTCGCTCGGTTATGCTCTAACCCATTAATGTATATCCCATGGAATTTCATGAAAGCAACTATGAGACACTCAAAGATGCCAATTTCACGTAGTCTCCAGAACGATAATTCCCTTGGAACAGGGTCCAAAAGCCTTCTGAAAATCCACAAAGCAACAGGACTTTAGATGAGGGACGTCAGCTTCCTTGATAATAGCACACAGGCTAAAAATGTGGTCACTAGTTTCATAATCTCTTCTAAGACTTGGTTGCCCCATAGCTTTGAATTTGTTCCTCTGTAGATGTTGAGAAAGCCACATGTTCACGCCCATAACATAGAGTTCGACAAAGGCACGCCCAATCATAATATTCCTGTAATTATTTCTATCAGAAATATCCTTCAATTGGAAGATGGGGTGGATGATATTTTGAGACCATGAAGAGGGAAAGCCAATGCAAATTCAACTTGCAGACCTTACTCATCTACTTCTTTGCTGGTGCTCAAGATCCTAACAGCTCTTTTAATGTCTCTTGGGGTGAATTAGTGACAGAAGGTGAGAGAGGAGGGAATATGGACTAAGGTTGACCCGAAAAATCACAGAGGGATGTGGTCCGCAAGAACCATGTGTAATGAGAGCAGATTTTCCAATTTCAATTCAAGGCATCTCAAATCTGCCAGGAACCACACCATGATCAAACACAATAACAAAACCAAACTCAGGCAAAGAAATAAATTCCAACTTAATATGAAGAGGAAGAGGAACAATGATGAGCATTACCAACAGTTGCAGAGCCATATGTACTTGGAACACCAGGCAGGGATGGCACACGCATAGACCCTGTGATCACAGTCTTCCCCATGCCATCACCCACAAACATAAGATTAGTTTTACTGGGAGGAGCCCTAACAATCTCCTTATACACCCCAGCCTTTATATGTATCACGAATCTCCACTCAGATTTATCCGGTGCACTGTTCACCGCCTGTTGAATACTCATAGAGGATTCATCCTTGGACACAGTCACATTGGGAACCAATTTATCAACCTCTAATACATCCCAAATTTGATTATAATGATGGTAATAATCTGCAGTACTAGAGGAATTGGATGATCTCTCTGTTTTTGGAGGCCTCCATAGGACCATATTCTGTCCGTATGTATCCAGAGCATCTACCATGCTAAGGGCATTGCTGGTCAAGCTCATAACTGTAAGAACAGGTTACGTTACACAGCGGCTGCTCAGCGAGATTTGAAGCAGCAAAAAAACCCATTGTTTGATTATGTATGATAAATTAAATATAATCAAAACAATGTAGTGACTTACAGTTCTGCCATCTTAACCTGGTTGGAGTGTTCAGAAGTTTTCTTCGCGCAAGGATAGTAATCGACGGATTTCAAGGGGCAGGCCTGCCTCCCCTGATTCAACCACTCTGTCAAAGCGTTATCTGTCCTGGGGATCTCCATCTCTGTCCCTTCCCCAGCTCAGCCGCAATGCTTGTCTCCCCCGATGCAGCTAACGAATCTTCCAGTGGAGTAAATACGCAGAGGAAAAATACGAAGACCGGCAAGAACAGCGAGCCTGAAACCAAAACCAGAGCGAGGGCAAGCGTTTGATCTGAGGTACAAACCCTGCTGCCCGGATGAAACTATTCGATGAAACGCCCAAACCGTTTGGGCAACCCTGATCAACGGCTGAGATGGTTGGAATCGTCTAACATATAATCCTGTGGCTTACAAGATGACAGGTAGGCAGAGAGGGGAGTTGATCTCAGAAGGAAACGCCTTACGGCGTAATTAATATAAAATGAATAAATTATATATATTTTATAAAACTTAGTTTTAACTTGTTATATTTAATTTAAATATAATTTTACTTGAATTTTATATTTTACAACTTGGCCACATGTTCACTTGTTCCACCTTTCAATTATCCAATCTGATGATGCGAGTTTGATGATAGAATAATTGCGATCATAGATTCAGAGCAGGGTGACAACCATCACAGCATTTTGAGAAGCCCTGAAGTGGAAATTTCGTGCAGGTTATTTACCTGACTTCAAGTCCACTGAAACCAGGTAACTGTATTTACTTTTTCAGTCTATTCAAATGATTGCTATAGAATTAAAGAACAAAATATATTATTGTGGCCCTTTAAATCAATTATAGAACACATTGTACAATTTAACTAAATAATCTCTAAGAGTCATCAGCCTAGGAATATCTTTTTTGACAATGATATTGTCTGAGCTTGATGCAGTCACCCAACCAAGCTCTCATAAATTACATTTCTCTGCATCATTTTTTTGACAGCTAAGAACTTGCAAACCTTACCCAGATATCTTTTCTCCTGCCACTCGTTCAAGGAGAAAGACATTACCTTTGTCATCCCTACCAATCCTAGTAATATTGTCAACATATCTTTCCCCACATTAAGGACCATCATTCATGTGACCAAAATCACTTTTAACTATTGCACACTTTCAAAATTAAAATCAAACTGCAGCCAATTCAATATTTTCACAGAGAAAGAGAAAGAAGTCCTCTAATTATCCTAGGAAACATATGGTCAAGGATACGTTATTTCCAACCAGCCTTAGGGATTGAAAATGCTGAGAAGTATATCATAGTTCTTTCAGAACAAATTTAGTAACTGCAAATCACAAACAGCAAAGACATTTGCAACCTCACAACCGAAAATTCCATGCCAAATCTTGTTAACAACCTGTATTTCTGAAACAAAGTAGCCTACCGTTTCAGGGGCAATGGCTGATCTTTCAAACTGGATGTCAACGCGCTGGTTGGAAAGAAGGGCAGGATTAGTTTAAATACTTATGCAAGATTGAGAAACTGAACAATGTTGACTATAAATTTTGAATGAATCAAATCAAGGAATAGGAAAAGACATGAAACAACAAATTGAATTTGATCTTGAGCTGGTGAAATTCAGCCCTCAACCTTAATTCCATGTTCATTAGGCACCTGAGTTTTCCCTATGATTTCAGAAATATCAGAGCACACCTTTTGATTCTATTCAAGAACATAAACTAATGCATATTGTAATAAGTTTTCCACAATGGCTCAATAGATATCAAAGTGTAAATTTTGATTCTATTCAAGAACATGGACTATTCCATATCATACTCAGTTTCTCCCAATCGTTTGGAATATATCAGAGTGAACATTTTGACTTATTCAAGAACATGGACTAATCCATTATAAAATCAGTTTCTCAACATTAATTGGAAGACCTCAATGTGCACATTTTGATTCTATTCAAGAATGTAGACTAATCCATATTACAATCAGTAAGGGTTAGGGTTTGGAACCTTAGGGCTTGCAATCTTGAAGGAAGCCTCAATAGTTAGCTCTCCTGTGAGCATGCCCAAGCCGGCAACACTGAAGCCAATGGTGTTTACTGATTTTCCCTACATTCAGAGGATTAAGATTTCAAAACCCATATGGGTCCCTACAGAAATCAAAGCCATGAACACCCAAGCTTTTCTGATATGATTTTGAATTTAGAATAAAATACAAGCAATTCATGAATGAATGACAAACTGGATAGCAGAGCCACCTCTTTTGTATTGATAGTCTGCACAAACTCCCCCAGAGCAATAAAGTCCCGGAGACCTAGCTTTGTCCGTTTAGAGCCCAGGATTGTTATTGTACTGTATAGAAGCTTCCACTGGCCTTCGACCTGGTAGAAACTTCACATTAGGGCATCCATGGTATCTTATCCATGCCCAAATCTAATTAGAACATGGGATCCCAAATCTTGAAATGGAATAATAGCGCTAATTTCTTTTGTAAATGCCACCAACCATTGGACTAGATCCACTTAGTTTCGGAACCCAGATTCACACTGAAATACAAACGCATTTACCATTTGGAGATTTTCAGTAGGATTGTGTACAGGGTTTTGTTCTTCAAGCAGCATTAGAAGCTTCTCTATTTCGGTCCTTTTAGCCACTGGAACGCCGAAAACACCCCTGTTCAGGCCTTGCATTGACATTCACAAAACCCAAACGGGCAATCAGCAATTTACTTTCAGAAAAGGCTTAAATCCTTCAGCTCCGAATTACTGTTATCATCCAAAATGCAATAAGGACCCCAAATTCAATAACAGAAAGCATAACATACCCATGTAAGAATAAGCTAACCTTGTAAGGAATTTTTTAGGGCTATTTTTAGTTGATCAGTGCTCCCAACCTCTGGAGTCTCCATGGAAAGCTCTGTTGCTGCACTCGCATTCAGAGACCTGATCTGCTGCACATCGCATCTGATGGCGCCGCCTTTGATGGCATGATCCAGCAGCCTATGATCCAGTGGAGTAAATACGCAGAGGAAAAATACGAAGACCGACAAGAACAGCGAGCCTGAAACCAAATCCAGAATTGAATTTGATCTTGAGCTGGTGAAATTCAGCCCTCAACCTTAATTCCATGTTCATTAGGCACCTGAGTTTTCCCTATGATTTCGGAAATATCAGAGCACACCTTTTGATTCTATTCAAGAACATAAACTAATGCATATTGTAATAAGTTTTCCACAATGGCTCAATAGATATGAAAGTGTAAATTTTGATTCTATTCAAGAACATGGACTATTCCATATCATACTCAGTTTCTCCCAATCGTTTGGAATATATCAGAGTGAACATTTTGACTTATTCAAGAACATGGACTAATCCATTATAAAATCAGTTTCTCAACATTAATTGGAAGACCTCAATGTGAACATTTTGATTCTATTCAAGAATGTAGACTAATCCATATTACAATCAGTAAGGGTTAGGGTTTGGAACCTTAGGGCTTGCAATCTTGAAGGAAGCCTCAATAGTTAGCTCTCCTGTGAGCATGCCCAAGCCAGCAACACTGAAGCCAATGGTGTTTACTGCTTTTCCCTACATTCAGAGGATTAAGATTTCAAAACCCATATGGGTCCCTACAGAAATCAAAGCCATGAACACCCAAGCTTTTCTGATATGATTTTGAATTTAGAATAAAAGACAAGCAATTCATGAATGAATGACAAACTGGATAGCAGAGCCACCTCTTTTGTATTGATAGTCTGCACAAACTCCCCCAGAGCAATAAAGTCCCGGAGACCTAGCTTTGTCCGTTTAGAGCCCAGGATTGTTATTGTACTGTATAGAAGCTTCCACCGGCCTTCGACCTGGTAGAAACTTCACATTAGGGCATCCATGGTATCCTTTCCATGCCCAAATCTAATTAGAACATGGGATCCCAAATCTAGCCAATATTTCAAAAACAAAGCTTCTACTTTTATAGGAAAAGAGTAACTAATCCATTCCCTGTGTATCGTCAAATTTGAACTATTTACATTTTGTACAGCAATGTGAACAAGTAGATGTAAAGGCAATTGCATTTTCACCCATGATTTTTGTATTGTATCATCTCTTTAAAAATTCCCATTGGTCTCGTTACTTCCATTAATGTATTCCAGTTGTATTTTCAATAAACAGTGCATTTTCACATGCAAGAAACAGCCCCATGCCAAGAAGTTTACAGGAATTTTATTTTTGCATGGCGGAATGAAAGGATAAAACCATGAGAATTCATTAAGCCAATATTTGAAGTCTAACTCATTTCTAAAACGATATACTTCCATTGGGAAAGAGTAAGTGATTGTTTACCCATTGGATGTGCTATATTAGAGATCTGGCGAAGTCCTTCAAGCACATCACATTCTCCCACATTTACAGAGAGCAGAATATGGTGGCTGATCTACTATCGAAACGTGGCAGATCTATCATGCTGGCGAAATAAGCTACAATTATTTTGTTAATGGATCCATTTGTAGCTCTGGATGTTTCAAATATAATGGTATACACTGCATTGTCTGTCTGCCCTTCTAAAGCAGAGACAGAGTATCATCATCGCTGAAATAAACAAGGAAAGATGTTCATCGGGTTTTTTATTGAGTTGAGAGGTTTTGTAATTCTGTCTTTCTTTTATCAAAATTGAGATTTTGCTAATGTAAACCAAAATTTATCATGTAAGCCCAGCCTTAAGCAGATTAGAGCTCTATCCGTAGAGCAGCAGTTGTAGTACTGTGTCATTTTGGATTTCAGAAGGGTGAATATTGTAACTATTTTTTCTTATTATAATGAAAGATAGCCTGTTTTTTCTTTTGTGAAAATAGGTAATTGTTTACCCATCTGGGATTGGGTATTATAGAAATGTATGCGCGGCAGATGCAACACAAAATTCTGTTGTGTACAGTGGTGATTTCAAACGGGAAAAGCGATATTTGATGCATTGCAGTGCCTTAGCCCAAATTATAGTATAGGTATTTCGTCAAACACTTTGTGCACAACCTCAAACAAAGGCAAATTGCTTCGTTTAAGCGTGTGCTTCACAAGGGTTTTCACAGCGCCATTGAACCCATTATGGGTACCATTTTAAAGTTCACAATCAACATAATGAGCATACATTGTACCTCTCAATTATCCAATCTGATGATGCGAGTTTGATGATAGAATAATTGCGATCATAGATTCAGAGCAGGGTGACAACCATCACAGCATTTTGAGAAGCCCTGAAGTGGAAATTTCGTGCAGGTTATTTACCTGACTTCAAGTCCACTGAAACCAGGTAACTGTATTTACTTTTTCAGTCTATTCAAATGATTGCTATAGAATTAAAGAACAAAATATATTATTGTGGCCCTTTAAATCAATTATAGAACACATTGTACAATTTAACTAAATAATCTCTAAGAGTCATCACCCTAGGAATATCTTTTTTGACAATGATATTCTCTGAGCTTGATGCAGTCAGCCAACCAAGCTCTCATAAATTACATTTCTCTGCATCATTTTTTTTGACAGCTAAGAACTTGCAAACCTTACCCAGATATCTTTTCTCCTGCCACTCGTTCAAGGAGAAAGACATTACCTTTGTCATCCCTACCAATCCTAGTAATATTGTCAACATATCTTTCCCCACATTAAGGACCATCATTCATGTGACCAAAATCACTTTTAACTATTGCACACTTTCAAAATTAAAATCAAACTGCAGCCAATTCAATATTTTCACAGAGAAAGAGAAAGAAGTCCTCTAATTATCCTAGGAAACATATGGTCAAGGATACGTTATTTCCAACCAGCCTTGGGGATTGAAAATGTTGAGAAGTATATCATAGTTCTTTCGGAACAAATTTAGTAACTGCAAATCACAAACAGCAAAGACATTTGCAACCTCACAACCGAAAATTCCATGCCAAATCTTGTTAACAACCTGTATTTCTGAAACAAAGTAGCCTACCGTTTCAAGGGCAATGGCTGATCTTTCAAACTGGATGTCAACGCGTTGGTTGGAAAGAAGGGCAGGATTAGTTTAAATACTTATGCAAGATTGAGAAACTGAACAATGTTGACTATAAATTTTGAATGAATCAAATCAAGGAATAGGAAAAGACATGAAACAACAAATTGAATTTGATCTTGAGCTGGTGAAATTCAGCCCTCAACCTTAATTCCATGTTCATTAGGCACCTGAGTTTTCCCTATGATTTCGGAAATATCAGAGCACACCTTTTGATTCTATTCAAGAACATAAACTAATGCATATTGTAATAAGTTTTCCACAATGGCTCAATAGATATCAAAGTGTAAATTTTGATTCTATTCAAGAACATGGACTATTCCATATCATACTCAGTTTCTCCCAATCGTTTGGAATATATCAGAGTGAACATTTTGACTTATTCAAGAACATGGACTAATCCATTATAAAATCAGTTTCTCAACATTAATTGGAAGACCTCAATGTGCACATTTTGATTCTATTCAAGAATGTAGACTAATCCATATTACAATCAGTAAGGGTTAGGGTTTGGAACCTTAGGGCTTGCAATCTTGAAGGAAGCCTCAATAGTTAGCTCTCCTGTGAGCATGCCCAAGCCGGCAACACTGAAGCCAATGGTGTTTACTGCTTTTCCCTACATTCAGAGGATTAAGATTTCAAAACCCATATGGGTCCCTACAGAAATCAAAGCCATGAACACCCAAGCTTTTCTGATATGATTTTGAATTTAGAATAAAAGACAAGCAATTCATGAATGAATGACAAACTGGATAGCAGAGCCACCTCTTTTGTATTGATAGTCTGCACAAACTCCCCCAGAGCAATAAAGTCCCGGAGACCTAGCTTTGTCCGTTTAGAGCCCAGGATTGTTATTGTACTGTATAGAAGCTTCCACTGGCCTTCGACCTGGTAGAAACTTCACATTAGGGCATCCATGGTATCCTATCCATGCCCAAATCTAATTAGAACATGGGATCCCAAATCTTGAAATGGAATAATAGCGCTAATTTCTTTTGTAAATGCCACCAACCATTGGACTAGATCCACTTAGTTTCGGAACCCAGATTCACACTGAAATACAAACGCATTTACCATTTGGAGATTTTCAGTAGGATTGTGTACAGGGTTTTGTTCTTCAAGCAGCATTAGAAGCTTCTCTATTTCGGTCCTTTTAGCCACTGGAACGCCGAAAACACCCCTGTTCAGGCCTTGCATTGACATTCACAAAACCCAAACGGGCAATCAGCAATTTACTTTCAGAAAAGGCTTAAATCCTTCAGCTCTGAATTACTGTTATCATCCAAAATGCAATAAGGACCCCAAATTCAATAACAGAAAGCATAACATACCCATGTAAGAATAAGCTAACCTTGTAAGGAATTTTTTAGGGCTATTTTTAGTTGATCAGTGCTCCCAACCTCTGGAGTCTCCATGGAAAGCTCTGTTGCTGCACTCACATTCAGAGACCTGATCTGCTGCACATCGCATCTGATGGCGCCGCCTTTAATGGCATGATCCAGCAGCCTATGATCCAGTGGAGTAAATACGCAGAGGAAAAATACGAAGACCGGCAAGAACAGCGAGCCTGAAACCAAATCCAGAATTGAATTTGATCTTGAGCTGGTGAAATTCAGCCCTCAACCTTAATTCCATGTTCATTAGGCACCTGAGTTTTCCCTATGATTTCGGAAATATCAGAGCACACCTTTTGATTCTATTCAAGAACATAAACTAATGCATATTGTAATAAGTTTTCCACAATGGCTCAATAGATATGAAAGTGTAAATTTTGATTCTATTCAAGAACATGGACTATTCCATATCATACTCAGTTTCTCCCAATCGTTTGGAATATATCAGAGTGAACATTTTGACTTATTCAAGAACATGGACTAATCCATTATAAAATCAGTTTCTCAACATTAATTGGAAGACCTCAATGTGCACATTTTGATTCTATTCAAGAATGTAGACTAATCCATATTACAATCAGTAAGGGTTAGGGTTTGGAACCTTAGGGCTTGCAATCTTGAAGGAAGCCTCAATAGTTAGCTCTCCTGTGAGCATGCCCAAGCCGGCAACACTGAAGCCAATGGTGTTTACTGCTTTTCCCTACATTCAGAGGATTAAGATTTCAAAACCCATATGGGTCCCTACAGAAATCAAAGCCATGAACACCCAAGCTTTTCTGATATGATTTTGAATTTAGAATAAAAGACAAGCAATTCATGAATGAATGACAAACTGGATAGCAGAACTACCTCTTTTGTATTGATAGTCTGCACAAACTCCCCCAGAGCAATAAAGTCCCGGAGACCTAGCTTTGTCTGTTTAGAGCCCAGGATTGTTATTGTACTGTATAGAAGCTTCCACCGGCCTTCGACCTGGTAGAAACTTCACATTAGGGCATCCATGGTATCCTATCCATGCCCAAATCTAATTAGAACATGGGATCCCAAATCTTGAAATGGAATAATAGCGCTAATTTCTTTTGTAAATGCCACCAACCATTGGACTAGATCCACTTAGTTTCGGAACCCAGATTCACACTGAAATACAAACGCATTTACCATTTGGAGATTTTCAGTAGGATTTTGTACAGGGTTTTGTTCTTCAAGCAGCATTAGAAGCTTCTCTATTTCGGTCCTTTTAGCCACTGGAACGCCGAAAACACCCCTGTTCAGGCCTTGCATTGACATTCACAAAACCCAAACGGGCAATCAGCAATTTACTTTCAGAAAAGGCTTAAATCCTTCAGCTCCGAATTACTGTTATCATCCAAAATGCAATAAGGACCCCAAATTCAATAACAGAAAGCATAACATACCCATGTAAGAATAAGCTAACCTTGTAAGGAATTTTTTAGGGCTATTTTTAGTTTATCAGTGCTCCCAACCTCTGGAGTCTCCATGGAAAGCTCTGTTGCTGCACTCGCATTCAGAGACCTGATCTGCTGCACATCGCATCTGATGGCGCCGCCTTTGATGGCATGATCCAGCAGCCTATGATCCAGTGGAGTAAATACGCAGAGGAAAAATACGAAGACCGGCAAGAACATCGAGCCTGAAACCAAATCCAGAGCGAGGGCAAGCGTTTGATCTGAGGTACAAACCCTGCTGCCCGGATGAAACTATTCGATGAAACGCCCAAACCGTTTGGGCAACCCCGATCAACGGCTGAAATGGTTGCAATCGTCTAACATATAATCCTGTGGCTTACAAGATGACAGGTAGGCAGAGAGGGGAGTTGATCTCAGAGGGAAACGCCTTACGGCGTAAGGAAACGCCGTACGGCGTAATTAAAGTTTAGAATAAAATTAAACTAATATCACAAGTAACCATAACCACTACTACTTCATACATACATTGTTACATCAATAGACAACACACCTCTAATGAAGCTATCATCTTTTACAAGTTCACTGTTAAATCCACAAACAACACAAATCCAATCAGGCCTGATTAGCTTTTACGAGCTCAGGTGTTGACCTATGACAACTCAAATATTTGGCCCATAAGCACACAACAGATAAATTACTGGTTCTTTTTCCTACATAATTACAAGCGTAGAAGTGTGCCAATTCCTCCAAGGTGGAGCGAGTGGTGATTCCAAAACAAGAACATTACAGGTAATCAATCAAACTGGCTACAGTTTTTGAAGAAGCTTGATTCTAATATAGCAATAAAGTGAGGAAGGCCAGCTAGAGAATTTTTACTGTTTAGGCATGGGACATGTTTGGAGTATGTGTGGGCTCATCACCCAAGAAAAATTGCTCTATATATTAGCTAAGTTAAATGTATAATATCACAAGCAAGGCGTCGAAGATCTAGTAGAAATTGCTGCTATTAATTATGCAAGTACACGCAATCTTGTTAATCTGCCAGATGTCTCTACAGAGATTTATTAATACTAACAATTATTATAATTATTAATTCAAATGAGCTAAATTAAAAACAAAATTAAATTTCATGAAATTACGTACGAACCTGTGCCAATTTGTGAACTTCAGTCTGCACGTTGTTATTTTCTGCGAACTCATGTTAATTTCATTTCTGCTCTCCATTCTCATTTTCAATTTTTGCTCCAGCAAGTGAGTTTAGCGTGAGTTTAGCGTGAGACTGGAATTGTTCGGTGAGTTTAGCGTGAGTTTAGCGTGAGACTGGAATTGTTCTCCTCAACATTTTGGAAGCAAACTTCTGTTTCAAGGGACTGTAACTATTCAAGTGCGACAGAGGTTGTTCAAGCATCGCAGGTTTGAAACAATTGTAACGTTGGCTCTGATTTCAAGTAATTCTTTGTTGGCTTTGATTTCATTTCAGGTAATTGTTAGCCTTTGTTTGACTGTCAATTCTCAATAACAAAAGCAGCGCTCGCGCTCTTGATATGTGTTCCTGCGCATAACTTTTATAGGTAAATGAACACTTTCGAACAAGATGAAGTAAATTCTTCCTAATTAATAATAGTAAGATTTCAGATTTTTCGCTTACCAGTTCGATATCAAATTAGAAATTAAGGAAATTTCAAGAGTTTTTGTAACTTCCTTAACATATATTTTAGGCACTTTTTCCTTTCAGTGTGATTTATATTGATTTCAGGCACTTACATTTCTGTAAACACAATTTTTTTTTGTTAACTTCAGCACTCACAATAACAAAATTGGTTAAAATAATCGTATATGAAACTGACAATAAGTATTACAATATAAATTTGGTAAAGTAAGTCATTGGTTTAAGAAAACAAACAAAAACATGTATTACTTAAATTTGATATTGTTGGCTTACACAAATTTGTTCGAGTATGAATGAGCAATAACGAAGCATAACAGATAATTGTTATTGTAATTTATTGGATAATAGCAAGTTCTTATTTCAATTGAGTTGAATTAAATGGTTAGCATTTCTTCTTATTTTAAAATAACCGAGTTATTTATTAGTCTAGTTTGTTTTAGTTTGTTTCTGTGTATCTTTGTCTAGTCTATAGAAATTATAGTGATTGTATACAAGCTATCTTTTTGGTTTGGAGAAAATCATTTGATTTAATAAATAAAAACGGTGATATGGAAATATATATCATAGCAACCATATAAGAAAATTCGAGAAAAAATATCATTTCCATAGCAGAACATAAATGAAGGAAAAACAATTAATATTAAATCACTAACATACATATAGGCAGCCCTTAAAATTACAGAAAATTGTAATGAAGACAGCGCTTAAAATTACAGACAATGGTAACAGAGCATAAATGTAAGAAAAATAATTAGAATAAAATCAATGCAATACATGGAGGCAACGAAAATGGAATACCCGAAGAAAAATCAATGCAAACTTTCTATGAGTAATAAAAGTAGCTCTGGAATGGCTGAACCATCAACTGAAACCCAAGTTTTATATTAAAAAAAATGAAACAACCGTTGAAAGGACGCGGTGACTACTTTTCTATTTTTAGAAATTGATGTGGCTGCCGGGTAAACATGATATCTGGTATCTGAAAAAGGAAAAATATTTACACGTCAAGGCAAAGACAGGCATATGGACATACCGTAAGGAGTAGATAAAAAACAAAATAAATAAAACTGTATTGAAGATTAAAAAATTAATGAAAACCAGAGAAGTTTAAACCAAAAACACAATTCGCAATTTCAAGATAATGAATTTATGAAAACCAGAGAAATTTAAACCAAAAACACAATTCGCGATTTCAAGATAATGAGAAGCACCAAAAATGACACTGTAAAAATGATAAAAAGTGCACTCTGTCAAATGTTTTACCAAAACAAATATGTGCAAGCTAGATCTGGAAAACATAAAAGAAAACAACAAAGATATCAGTATCAGTAACCTACATGAATGAAGAGCCAGCCCAAATTGTGCCATGGTGGCTTGCAGGAACCGAGCTTACATTTTTACTGTAATCTGGTTCTGGGTAGATGCTGATCTTACCCCACTTCACAGAATTTTTCCTCTCGAGGGAGCACGGTAAAATATCCTCTTTACTGCACTTGTATTTTTATTACGATGCAGTGCATTTAGGTTTGCGACATGAAAGAATCAGGAATCTAGGTGTCGGGGTTTGGGCATTTGTCTCAAGGTTGCTGCGAGTTCGAATAAACAGACTTGTAAATTGCTATTTTGCCACTTGGAGAATACGTGTTCTACAACATCTATTAGAGTAAACAAATTTTATTATTTAATATATTTATTATTAATGAAATTAAAATTAATTTAAATAATTATAAAAATAGTTTCCTTAGTTAAAAATTATTATTAAATTTATAAAAAATAAAAAAATATTTTCATTAAAATTGATTATAAAATTTATGAAAAATTATGTTTGTATTCTTTTTTCTAATAAATATTAAATTTATTGTAATTATAAATTATACATTTTGATTTGACTTAAGTATCCCTAAACATCATATAAAGTCCAATGAAAAGGGACACTTAGGGAGTGTTCACCTGCAAGTGTTTATTTTATTTTTTTCCAAATTAGATGGGTTTAGACTATAAAAATAATTGATTGAAATAAAAAAAATTATCAAAAAATTGTGAAAACTTTATAAACTTTTAAACTAGCACAATCATATAAATTTTGAAAACTTTATAAACTTTTAAACTAGCACAATCATATAAATTTTGAAAACTTTATAAACTTTTAAACTAGCACAATCACATTTATTAATATGATTGATAAATGTTGATAGACATATATGAAACATATAAACAATTACATTTTCTAATGTGGTTGATATACACGAATAGGCTTATGTCAACCACATTAATAATTATTATGGATATTTAGGATTATTGATAACTATATAAGATTATTAATAACTATATAAATATTAACAATCATATTATTTATATATATTATTGTATAAATATTATATTAATAGTATAATAATTATATAAACTCCTAATATATATTAATTAATAATAAGAATAGCTCATAATAATATTAGATTATCATTATATTATTTAAATAATCTAATAATATAAAATTATAAAAAAAAATAATAACAATTATATTGTATTATAATAATAATAATAATATACAAATATAATTGAGAAGTTGTGGGAGAAGAGACTGCAACTTGAGCTAGGGTTTGATTTGGCACTAGGGTTTTGACTTAGGGTACCATGGCGGGATGCACAGGGGGGAGTGCTACTCCCTCCTACAGTTAGGTAGTTACAGAGGGAAGTAAGGATGCGGGAAAGAAGCATTTCAAAAAACCTCTGGAGAAGGTATCAGAGGCAAGAAGCAAGGGAACATTAGGAAGAAACGAACTTCAGGATCAAGAAGGGGATCAACACGAAACCAGTAAGGTAAAGGAGAATGGAGGAAGCAGTGGAAAACTTACTTCCATAAAGCCGACTGGGGTCTGTAAACCCAAGTCGAGCATTATTCCCCAGGTCATATTGAGCGATCCAGGGATACAAGCGCATAGGGATCATATGAAGGAACATGTAGTCATATGTAAATTCATGGGGTTAAGGCTGACGGAGAGGGCATTACATGTCTGGATAAGAAGCCATTGCAGGCCAAAGGGGGAAATACACCTACATGTGGGTTCTCAGGGCTTCTTCACAGTGGTGTTCACAAGCCTAGAGGACAAAGATAGAGTGTTCGGAGGGGGTTCTATGCTGTAGTAGGACTCTACATACGACCATGGATGATGAACTTTGTCCGGAAACATGAGACATTCGCATTGGTATTGGTATGGATCAGGCTATACTCCCTTCCTTTAGATTATTGGCTACCAGAACCTCTAATAACAATAGGCAACAAGCTGGGGAATTTTCTAAAGATCTCAGAGGCAACTCTAAAAGGAAAATATACACCCGAGTATGTGTGGAAATGGACTTATCTAGAGCCCTTCTGGAAGAAATAATTTTGGAAGTGTATGATAAAGAATGGGTGCACACTCTGGACTATGTGCACATTTCATTTAGGTGCTGCAAATGCCATGAACATGGGCATCTATTCAGAGATTTCCCAACAATCAATATGGAAGGTAATAGGAAAACTATTGTGGATAGAAATCAAGAGGGTTTCACCAAGGTTGGGGGCAAAGGGAAAGGAGGTAAACGTCCACAAAGGAAGATAAATGAGGAAAGACATACATGACACAACAGTTTCAAGATCCTAGAAGAAGAAGAGCGGAACAAGGATACAGTCCAGGACATGGAGAACATAACTGAGGAGCAGAGAAAGGTAGATGACATGGAGGATATCACAGTAAACAACCAGCAAAATGATGACCTACCAAGCTATATGTAGATCAATAGGGACCATGGGATGACTCCAAGTGAAGCAGGAACAGAGGACCATGAACTACAGGAGATTCTAGATTGGGAAAATCTAGATCTAGAGAAATTTCTGGAACAAGGGAATAACATAGGAGGGAAGAGGATTACGACAGAGTACAACAGCTCTTTCTATGGAGCTCACAATTGAAAGGAGTTGGAGTCAAAATAAATCATGAAAGCCAGGAGCCCAATGGGGTCAAAATGATGGAGAATACACAGGCACAATCTCCAAAGAACTTAGGTAAAAAAAGAGGAAGAAAAAGACGTAATGAGTTGTTGAACGAATGTGGAAAACTATTGATCAACTCAGGAAAGATGAAAGATCTCACAAGTTATTCCTTT
Source organism: Pinus tabuliformis (assembly GCA_031772625.1). Classification (NCBI taxonomy): domain Eukaryota; kingdom Viridiplantae; phylum Streptophyta; class Pinopsida; order Pinales; family Pinaceae; genus Pinus; species Pinus tabuliformis. Next base: position 647,462,459 of record CM062818.1, on the reverse strand, counting down.
ACTAACCTTTGTTAATGAAGCTCACAACCTAGAATATTAGAGACATAGGAAATAGAAGGAAATAAAGAAATCTTAGTAACAGAATGAAAGAAGAAAAACCAGATATGGCTTTTATTCAAGAGACAAAATGTTCAATGGATAAGATAAGAGAAATTCATACTAAGTCACTAATCAAGTATGATTATCTAGAGGTTAAGGAAAATAACTCGGTGGGGGGGATTCTCACGCTGTGGAATCCACAAAAATTTGGAATCTTGGATGCTGAAGCATCTAGGAACTATATTTCGGTGGTATGTCAACCTGTAGGTGATAAGGAGATATACATGATCACAAACATTTATGGACCTCAAAATCAAGCAGACAAACTCAAGATTCTCATCTCCCTGGAGAATCTTAGAGCAAGACATCCGAATATGCCCTGGATCATTGCAGGAGATTTCAACATGATAATATCTCTTTTAGAGAAAAAAGGAGGTATTAGACAGGTAGGCAAAGGCTCTATGGTCTTCCAGAACTTCATTATGAACATGGGGCTAGTGGACACTGAAACAATAAATGAAACCTTCACATGGAACAACAAGAGGGGAGGGGCTTCTCAAGTTGCTTCCAAACTTGATAGATTTATTATTTCAGAGGACCTCCTTCTCACAAGCCCTGCCATGATAGCTTCCATTCTTCCCTTTGGAGGATCAAACCACTGGCCTATACAGCTGGAAGCCACCTTTATGGGCACACTAAGAAATAGACCTTTTAGGTTTGAAAATGCCTGCCTCTCTCACCCTAAATTCACCAACAATATTGGTAAATGGTGGAGAGAGGATTTGAACATTCAAGGCACTAAAATGTTCATGCTCCAACAGAAACCTAAACATATCAAATCCAGACTTAAAGTTTGGAACAAAAAGGAATTTGGCGATATCTTCAAAGTCAAAAGAGAAGCTGAGCAGAACCTCCAGGAGATCAATCAGATCAACATCAAAGATGGCTTCACTGAAGAGTGGAAAAATCTAACTGACTCTTTGTAGGAAGAATGCGAAGATCGATGCTTGCAAGAGGAAATTTTCTAGAGGCAGAAATCAAGGATACAATGGATTAGAGAAGGAGAAAAAATTTACTTCATAACTGAGAGAAATAAATATAATAATAACCAGTAACAACCATAAACACATAAACACAAATGTTTATCCCGAAAAACCCCAAATGCGGGGAAAAACCCAACCTAATAAGATCTCATTAACATTGGCCAAAACCCTGGCCAATCTGACCAAGTGAGCCTTCACCGCTCACCTCCAGGTCTTGCATTACAATGAAGTCTTCCCAGCCTTTTATAGGCTCCATTAAATGCAATACCATAGGCAAAAAACCATGGGTGCACAATACCATGTGCCCCAAAACCATCACTGTTTAACCTGGTCAACTTTAACTCTATCCCGAGTCAAGTTTACCTAACAAGAGGAGGAGGTCAATGAAGTGATTAATGAAATGCAAAATGGAAAAGCACCAAGCCCGGATGGATTCAATGTAGAATTCTTCGAAGCTTGTTGGTAAGCAGTCAAATAGGATATCCTCGAGGTTGTGGAAGACTCAAGAAAATCCAGAAAGGTTCTGAAGGCTCTTAATGCTTCCTTCATAGCTTTCATCCCAAAATAGGAAAATTCCATGACTTCGGATGGTTTTTTACCCATAGCCTTATGTAATGTGGTGTATAAAATTATTTCCAAAGTGATAGCCAATAGACTCAAGCCCCTTCTACCATCTCTAATCTCGGAGGAGCAAATAGGCTATGAGAAAGGAAGACAAATCCTCAACAATATCATCCAAGCTCATGAGGTGGTACACTCTCTCAAAAGCAACAAACAAGCAGGTATGATCATTTAGCTAGACCTAGCTAAAGCCTATGATAAGCTAAGTTGGTCTTACATAAGAGAAATTTTAAGAGCCTATGGCTTTGACCAAAACTGCATAAGATGGGTTATGGCACTAGTCACCACGACCAGTTTTTCTATACTGCTTAATGGAGCTCCATCAAGAACCTTCACACCCCCTAGAGGACTCAGACAGGGATATCCGTTCTCACCATTCCTCTTCGTTTTCATGATGGAAGGGTTAGCTGGAGCGATCAAATGAGCAAATTCTAAAGGACGAATCCAGGGTGTCAAACTCACCATCGATGGAGTGGCAAACACTCATCAACTATTTGTGGATGATACAATGTTGCAGGGCATACCCACAGTCGGGGAAGCCAGAGCAATCAAAAACATCTTAAATGATTTTGCTATGGTAGCAGGTGCAAAGGTAAGCCTCAATAAGTCAAAAGTCTTTTTCTTTAACGCAAATATTGTTATTCAAAGAAACATTACTAGAATTCTTGAGTTTCAAAGGGAACAACTTCCTTCGAAATACGTTGGCATACCTCTTACTCCCAATCCTCTAAGCAAGAAAGTGTGGGAGCCAATATTAAATAAACTTCAGGACAAGGTCAGAAAATGGACATGCAGGTCACTAAATTTGGCAGGGCACCTTGTGCTTATATAGGTCGTCTTGCAGGCCATTCCCATTTTCATGTTTTCAGCTCTTCTTGCTCCGCAAGGCATTAAGCAGCAGATAAGGAGCATACAGAGGAAATTTATGTGGGGCAGAGGGGAAGAGGTGGGATTTAGTAGACTGGGAAAAGCTTTGCAAGCCCAAAATCCATGGTGGCTTGGGACTTCATGATCCTGAGTCCATCAGCAGAGTTTTGGGAGCCAAACTTTGGTGGAGATGGATCAAGGAGTCGACTGCTCCCTGGGCTAAGATTTGGAAACAAAAATATGTCAAGTATTGGTAGGAGACAAATCACATTAGAATGTCAGGGCAAATCAGGGGCTCCCATATTTGGAACCTTGCCTGGGAAAATAAAAGTATTTTTCAACAACATTGTTTCTGGGAAATCTGAGCAAGGAACCTAGCTCATTCTTGGGAGGACAGCTGGCAATAGGAACCCAACCTTTATAAGGATGAATTAGCAACTCTTAAGAGTGACACAGATAACAAATGACTACTTTTGGTAAAAGACTTCTGGGACCAGGAAAGGAATAATGGAAAATGGAGGAATTGGAAGGATCTAGGATAGAGGGATGAGAGTCCTCTGAAAGTCCAGGTAGACGCTCTCACCCAGGATCTAGAGCATAGAAGGATTCTGGTTTCCTCCTCACATGACCAATTAATATGGGGAAAGAACACCGAAGGTAACTTTAACCTCAAAGAGGTTAAATTGGAAGTTACAGGATTTAACTATCTGAATCCTGATCAATTCTTGAAGAACTATGGCAGAGCCCCCACTGGATGAAAATAAAGTTATTCATCTGGCTAGTGCATCAAAGGAAGATCTTAAACTGGGAGAATCTCTTAAAGAAAGGCTTCATTGGTCCTTCCAAATGTCACCTCTGTGGCTCAGATGAGGAGACGATGGAACACCTTCTCAACCTCTGTCCTTTCGCATCCAATGTGTGGGACTGGGTGGCCTCGATCTTTAGACAAACTGATAGGGAGAGACTCAGCATATCGAACACTTTGAAGAACTAGAGGAAGCACTTCTGAGGGAATGATATTATTAATAAAGCCTAGATTCTGGTTCCAAGATTTGTCATCTGGAATGTTTGGAAAGAGCACAATAGTTGGATCTTCAAAAACAAAATAAGAAAGCCCTAACACATATTTGACCAAATTCTCAGGCAGCTCAAAGATACATTCAGAGGCTTGTTGAGGACACTTCCTAAGGATCCTCCTCTACCCAAGAAGCGAGCATTATACTTCATTTAGTTCTCCAGTCCATAATCCCACAGGGAATAACAAAGAGAGTGAGCCAAATAAATACAAATTTTAACATTTGGAAGTCTCCTCCTTATGGTTTCTTGAAGGTTAATATAGATGGAGCATCTAAGGGCAACCCAGGACTAGCTGACTTTGGGAGTGCCATTAGAGATGATCAGGGGCAAATAAAGAAGATCTTCCATGGCCACTTGGGGAAGGCTACTAATAACATGGCAGAGCTTATGGCATTAGAGAAATGCTTGGAAATCCTAGTGGATTCAAATTCACATAATGTTATCATTGAAGCAGATTTGGAATTGATCATTAGAGCGGCCAAGAAAATATGCAATGGAAATTCTCCAGATAAGGTGTTGAAGCATTGGAAGCTTTTGTAGGTCTTTCACCGTATCTACTCCCACCTGCAAACCCTAAAAAATGTTAGATTTTTCCATGTGAAAAGGAAAGATAACATGTTAGCGGATCGTTTGGCGAATGAAGGAGTCACCAATAGGGACAAGGATTCTCGGCATGCTTGGGATTTGTTACCTCCAGGCAAACTGTGGGAGGACTGTCTCTATCAAGCGAACATAGATATGTAGCTATGGATTAACAGGATGGATCGTAGGGGTTCAGAAGATAGGCGAGAGAACGGAGAACCTTAAATCGTTTGCCCTTTCTTGGCTTTGGCTACAATCGAAAGCTCTATTTTCTTTCGGTTGGGTGGCGAAAGGACTGAACCAGGAATTACCATAGGTTTGGCCATCCATTTTTATATTGCTTGGATGGTGTTTGACAAAGAATATGGGAGGAAGGCTCAAGAACCGTCTACTAGACTGGATTAATGGTTTCCGCTTGGCGAAAAGAGCAAGCATGATTTTTCGCAAGACAAGCAATTCAAAAACCACAAATGGTATAACAGGTGGGGTCCTAGTGGTTTTTAGTTTGTTTAGGTTGGCCCCCGATTCCACTCTTCGTGTGACACGTTGCAACGAGGAGGTGAGAGAAAACCACCTCATGAGGTGGTTAACCCTCGCGCTACTTGTCCGCCCGATATCGATGAAGACCGTCGAATCTAAGTTGGGTGATCAACAATGGAGATTTGTTCGTGTTAGTTGGTTTGGAGTTTCGGACCTGAAAGAGTTTAGTGAGCTAGGCCTTAAGTTTTTGTCAAGTCCATGAGAAAGTTTCAAGTGTGGTTTTTTGTTGGCATTCTTGTGGACCCTCAAAGGGTCATTTGTGGTATTTTTGTGGGCCTCGGTTCTGTGGACCTATCTTCCAAGGAGTTCAGGGTTCATTTGGTGCACGTCAGTATGACCAGATGGTCAATTGCTTGCTTTTTTCCCAAAGTGTTTGGCTGGATTTCACCGGTTTTTCTTGCTCAAGCTTCTCATGGTTTTGGGTGTGTGGTTTCGGATTTTGCCTACCCCGTTGTCTGCTAAACTCTCACAGAGCATGTGTGACTACATGTAAATTATGAACTATTGGCTAGATTAATAGAAGATGCTACTCTTACTTGATCAAAAAAATAAATATACAAATATAATAATAATAATAATAATAATAATAATATAATCAATATTATTAGAAGTTTATATTATTATTATTATATTTATATAATAATATATAGAAATAATCTAGTTGTTAATATTTATATAGTTATTAATAATATTTGATTATAATATTATAATAATATTATATTATTATAATAATATAAAAATATAATTATTATTATTATAATCATAATATAATGAATATTATTATAATATATTATATAATAAGAACCATAAAGACCAATTATTTATTATTTATGATAATTAATAACTATACAAATAATAGCAACTATATTCTTATATACTTATATATTTAGGATTATTATATTAATATTATTATAATAATACAAACTCACAATAATATTAGTATTAATTATTATTATTCTAAGGTTTTAGTATTTTTAATATTTATCTTAGGGTTTGTATACATAGGGTTAATTATTATCCATATTTAAGATTATTAATAACTATATAAATATTATCAAACATATTTAAGATAATTAATAACTATGCAAATAATAACAATTATATTCTTATATTCTTATATATTTATGATTATTATATTAATATTTTTATAATAATATAAACTATTATTATTATTATTATTAAGTTTTAGTATTTTTTATATTTATCTTAGGGATTGTATACATAAGGTTAATTATTATCAGTATTTAAGATTATTAATAACTATGTAAATATTATCAATAAAAAGTTTATCAATAAATTTTGTAAACTTTATAAATTTTTATATAAAGTAAAAAATGATTTACTTAACCATAAACTTCAAAAACATATTATATATTATAGTTAGGCCATGCAATTTCTTTTCATTATTTTTCAAAAATGAAAAGACAATATATATTACATTTTTAATAATATATGAACTCTATATCAACTAAACCTATTAAATCCATTTATAAATAAAAAAATTATCATCTTTCAGATTATAATTTTAATAAATTTAATAATCATAAAAACCATAATTAATGTTGATGTTTAAATCTCAGTTTTCAAATATCCAATTTAGAAAATTGAAAACATCGCAATTGGAACTACTAAATTTAAACAAAATCATCCTCATAAACCACGCCAATCTAACTCGAGATTAGGCTACACCGGATTTGAATGATACTTAGGTAATCTCGTTATGTTACTACGAAAGGTTATATACAAGTTGTCGTGACCCTCCAAAACAGGTAAATAAAAATATTCATAAACCACAAATCAATATTAACTTTTAGTATTAAGGGCTGGAAAAAAGAGAAGTATTGCTTTTAACTACGTGCACGTATCACATTGAAATTTTCATTTTGCAATTTCATAACTGTTTCTTTACCTAACCACGCTAATTGACAAAATGTTTATTTCTTTTCAGACCCTTTTTGCTGTCACTTAAATTATTATTATTATTTTCTGCTGTAGTAAGGTAATAACGTATTTAGAATATTTTAATTGACAAAATGTTTCTTTCTTTTCAGACCGTTTTTCTCTTACTGAAATTATTATTATTTTTCTCTGCTGCAGCAATGTAATAATGTATTTAAAATGTATTGATTTTGACGTTAAATTTAAACGTATTTAGAATATTTTAATTGACAAAATGTTTCTTTCTTTTCAGACCGTTTTTCTCTTACTGAAATTATTATTATTATTTTCTGCTGCAGCAATGTAATAATGTATTTAAAATGTATTGATTTTGACGTTAAATTTAAGTTGGACTAAAAATTAAAATAAAATTCCCAATCTAAATATGAGAAAAAAATTAATTACAAATTATTTATTTCTCAAGGAAAAATACAAAAATTAAAGAAAAATAAAATTATCAAAAATATGTTGACTTAATAAAATATATTTTGTATTTATATGTTTGATAAATACATAGTTATTGGAGGCAAATATTCCTAGATATGCATTTAACATGGAGGTTTCCATTTCTATGCAATGTGTCAGTACAATTCTCAGATATGCATTTAACATTGAGGTTTCGATTTCTATGCAAAGTGTTAGAACGATTTCTTATTATTCACGTTGATGGATATGGGAGGCCTTAGTGTTCCAATTACATTTAACAAACACTAATTACTTTTTTTTTTTATTACAGAGCAATGCAACTGGAGCAGCCTCGCAACTAAAGTAATTACATCATAGTAATACAAAATCAATTAGTAACTAAATTAAACTAATTCGTAGAAAACGCTAACTATAGAGCTTTGTTTTTTTTGTTTTTTTGTTTTTTTCAAAAGGTGGAAAAACCTATCAAACTCAGTTTGTCAAACCAACAGTGAGGAAAGCCATCTCTGGCTGCTATCCGCGAATGTCAGTTGACACATCACTGTTATCAAGGAAAACCACGCCACCTCAAATAACCCGCTGGTGGTCCGTAAGGGAGAGGCTTTCACTCCTGCCAGATGTCTCTGGGTCTTGGGCCGTTAACCTGTTTCCTTACGTCCGAGAAAGACGAGCTCTTAGCCAAGCAGAAGCAGTTTTAGGGCATACTCCACGCCCAAGAGCTTTGTTACTTATTACAATAATTTTATCTTAATTTTTTTAAGATACTTTAAAATATTTTTTAAATATCAAATTATAATGGAATTATATATTAGAAAATTATAATTTTATTTTACAAAATATATTAACTGCTTGCTTTTCCTGTATAATATCCAAAACTATATAAACTAATATGAATATCCCAGGGTGTACAAGCCACAACATTGTATTTCAGAGTTGCACATTTGACAATGAGGCACGTAAAACAAGAATTGTAGCCGTTTTTCACCCATATCACTTTCGATGGGTCTGAAAGAGGATCGAAACTGGAGCCTTTAAGTAATAGGTGGCGAGAGCTCAAAAGGTTTCGTTCATAGACTGCATCGTGTGCACGTCTATTCCGAGTAGCTGGTTGATATCGACACGTTAATTTTATCTCCCCACCCATGTGATTGACATACCACTGAAAATGAAAAAGCGTAGACTAAATTGGCGAAGATTTCACTGAGAAAGGAATAGTTTTTCCACAAGATTTTTGCTGAAAGCTGTAGAGTTACAGAATTCTGGAGGCTTTAGAATTTTTGACGTGCTGAATAGAAAAAAACGAGTCAACGACTCTCCTTGATTTTTTGAAAAACAAATCCCCATCACCATTGTCACCAAGTGCAAATGACAATGACACGCTAATTTGATCCTGGCCCATTCGACATGACGAATGTGTAAGAGCTTAAAATGTTTCTATCCATGATTGCGTGATGTGCGCTATAAATGACTGCCTGCCCTTTCAAGTTTTCTACCAGATTTTTGATGAAAACTGCGAAGTTTCAAAACTTTGGTTGCTTCAGAATCTTTTACGTGCTGAATAGAAAAAACAATTCAACCCCTCACTCCTAGATTTTTTGAAAAGCAAATCTCCACTTTAAACAAATCACCGTCCAGTGAAACGCCAACAAATCACCCTTCAGTGAAACGCCAGTCTAACAACGTGGAGGAGTTGCTTGGAAAGTTATGGAAATTTCAGTGATATTTAGAGAAAATTCCACAAAGATTTTTGTAAATGCAAGTTATAGTTGTTAAATTTCAAAATTTTAAATGTTCTTGACATTTTTGATGGTGATGAAAACATTTCTATCATAAAAAACACCATTTAAACACTGGTTCTACAAAAATTTTTGATTTTATTTTACCCAAATTCAGAACAACTGTCCTGACAATTCCTCTACCTCACTTTCCCGGTGAAATTGTCTCCCCGTGCAAATGAAAATGACACCTTAATTTGATCCCGCCCATTCGACACGGAGGTGCAAGAGCTTAAAATGTTTCTATCAATGACTGCGTGATATGCGCACGCCAACAAAAATCTTAGCGGTTAGTTGAAAGATCAAAGAAATATCCTGTCAAGACTCCTATATCAAAGAAGGAAGCGACATTCTGTTTAGTCCTATCTATAGATTACATTTTCTTAACGATTTTTTATATTACGGTTTATATTTATGTTTGTGATCGTTAATTTTTGTTCATACAATTAATATTATTTTATATAATATTAATGTTATAAAAATATATAGTTTTTTAAAACGAGTCACGAATTATGAATTAATTTTGACAAAATTAATAGAGGAGAATTCATTATTAGTTTTAGTTTTATTTGTTATATGAGTGAAAAATAAATTAATTGAATTTTTAAATAAATTGGTTTAGATTTATTTAATACTCGATTTATTATGGGTTGAGAGGGATCAAATTTTTAGAGATGCAAATTTTGTTTTCGGAGTATAGAATTTGAGGAAAGGTTTGCATCTCGAAGGACCGTTTTGGCCCATGATAAATACTGTGTTAGATGGATCTAAATTGGTTCAAGTTGAGGGCAACAATGTCACATTTTTAGATTATCATTATTATGTATATGTTTGAGATTAACTTCAAAATTCACATTATGTTTTCTTTACTTGCCATGAGCATTTCATTGTCTTCTTTAATTTAGTCCGTGTTTCTTTCTTGAATGGTTTGTACTGTGTGTGGATGCTTTGAGTGGTTTGTGAGTTTATGCCTTTGCATTTGGATGGTAATGTTTGTGAATGTTAGAGTTGTTGTGTTATATTTTTATATGTGTGTAATTTTCTATTAGCAATTAATTGGTGATGAAGAAGGGAGACAATCTTGTCAATGGGTTGCAAGGGTTGTGTTAGATTTTTATATGTGTATGTAATTGTCTATTAGTAATTAATTGGTGATGAAAAAGGGAGACAATCTTGTCAATAGTTGGCAAGGGGATTGATATTGCACATCTATTTCATTTAATTTTAGGTATCATAACTTACTTTTGAAAACTAATTATTTCTTGATAGTGTCCTTTGAGGTATTACTAAATATATCTTGAAGAGTAGTTTTAATAATTTATTGCATCAAGATTAATCTTGAAATAATTTGTTTCTTTTCTAATGTTTCAAATAATTTATTTCCTTGAATAATATTTTGATGATTTTTTTTTTTATCTATAGTCTACTTTGCAAAGTCAAGAAATAATGATTTTTTTAATTTTTTTTAAATGAGTGGCCAGATTTACAAAATCTTTATATTATTTGTTTCTCTAAACAATTACCACATCCCTTTCATGAATATTTTGATTTGTTTATGTTTATAAAAATATATTTTCCTCTTATAAATATTTCGAATACATTGTTGAATGAAATTATCTATTAACAATTTTGAATATATGTAATTGTCTATTATAATTAGTTGGTGATTAAGAAGGCAGACAGTCTTCTCAAATGATTATTTTTCACTTTGCAGGAGGATTTCTTTTGCATGTCTATTCCATTTTAATTCTAAGTATCACAAATTTTTACAATGAATTATTTCTTAATAGTCCATCTAGGTATTAGTAAATGTACCTTGATTTTATTTTAATAATATATAGCCTCAATACTAACAATATCTAATGCATCTAATACAAGAAATAAAATAATATTAGAAAAGAACATCTACACTGAAATCAATGCATGTAATGGAAGCAATCAAATGAGATTAGAAATGAAAATCTACACTTAAATCAATGGATCTAATGCAAGCAATCAAATAGGATTATAAATCCACATCTACACTGAAATAAATGAATCTAGTGGAAGCAATCAAATATGATTAGAAATCAACATCTACACTGAAATCAATGCATCTAGTGAAAGCAATCAAATAGGATTGGAAATCATCATCTACACTGAAATCAATCCTTCTAGTTCAAGAAATATTCTTCCCTCTCACCCCCTCAATATAATCTTCAAAAATAGTTTTAATAATTTATAGCCTCAAGATTAACAATATCTAATCCATCTAATGCAAGCAATCAAATAGGATTTGAAAACAACATCTACAATTAAATCTATGCATCCAATGCAAGTAGTCAAATAAGAGTAGAAATCAATATCTACACTGAAATCAATGCAACTACTACAAGCAATCAAATATAATTAAAAATCAACATCTACACTAAAATCAATGCATTTAGTGCAAAAAACCTTCTTCCCTTTGTCCACCCTCCATATATATATATATATATATATATATATATATATATATATATATATATATATATTCCTCCATCTCTCCTTCTTTATCTCTATACCTCATCCGCCCCAAACACACGCTATCTCTCTCCATATCTATCTATCTCTTCCTCCCTCTTTCTATCTCTCTCTTCTTCCCTCTCTTCAACTCCTGGTTATATCTCTATCTCGCTCCACCTCTCTGTTGTGTCTCAATATCACCCCTAAAACATACACAATCTTTCTCCATATTTCTTTATCTCTCCCTCCCTCTCCCTCTCTCTTCCACTTCTCTCCCTCTCTCCCAATTTAGCTCTCTTCCTTGCTTCTCTCCTCTCTCTCTCTTTCTCTATCTTTGTTACCAGTCCCTCTATAACAATCCTAGTGAAAATTTCATGAAATAAAAGTTAATAAAGGCAAAAATAATAACAACATTTGATGGGGCACTTTTTCCAAGTTGAATTTTGGGTAATACATCCTAGTATGGGTGTTCATCGATTTATTATGGCTAAGGTAATGGCTAAGGCTTTGGAAAGTAAAAAAGGTCTTTTTGGAACATTTATTATGAACGTAATGGAAATTAGGAGAAAAGAGAAGTGAAAGGTGAGAGGTTGCATGTGAAGAGGAAAATGAAGGAAAATAATGGAAAATGAAGAAAATAGAGGCCTCATTAATAAAAAGGATTTTGAAGATCAGTGGGTAACCTTTTGTCAATTCAGTTTTGGAGCTCTCTCATTATTCTCTCTCTCTCACTCACTCTTGGAAACTTATAATTTTCTTGGAGCATTTTTTCATTGGATCAAGAAAGGAAAAGAAGGAAAGAGGAAGAAAAGATAAAGGAGGGAAAGGCATGAGCAAACAACTACAACAAAATTCTTTGTAGCTATTGATTTGCATGTGTATTTTCCTTGCTAGATTTCACATGCATGGTATTTCATGTAGATATTTTGTTGTTATGGCATGGATTTTTCCAGGTGTAGCAGTGCTTTCAGCCTAGCCTTGCCATTTCCGGATAGGCATGGTGTGTTGGCTTTTCATGTTTTAGTTGAGTTGGATTGTCGGATGGATTCGAAGTTGAGCGAGGTGGATCTCAGAATGATAGAGCACATGGCCTAGTGGTCCCTGAACTAGACTATGGATCATGGTAAACCCACTAGCCTAGTGATCCCTGAGATAGACTATGGGTTGCAATACAGCTAGAATTGTGTTGCCTTGATGGGCCTAGGCGTCCTTACCGGTGAATGGTAGGATATATGGTAAAACCAAGATGTGGTTTTCTCTTTGTTGGGCCTAGTAATCTCGATTTTGAGATATGTGTTAAAACCTAGAGAGTGGGTCTCGGTTTAAGGCCTAGCGATCTGGGTTTGGATTGTGGTAAAGCCTGAGAAACTAGGAGGTAAGAAAATTATTCATGGTGTAGTGTGAGAAATCTAGTGTTATCCACGCTTCCTTGGCCTAGTGATCAGGTGGAGATCATGGTAAAGCATATTATGGAACGTTTATTGTGTTAGCCTAGTGATCCGAGATGGATTACGGTAAAGCCTCGTTTCTATTGATGACGGTGAGGTGGTTTAGCCTCTAGATGCCTTTATTGGTTCTTTGGCTTGTGTCCCACATTCATGCTTGGAATATGGCATGGGGATGAATGACTGAAGAGAGATTTGGCTTAGCCATTTTATGATCGGGTGGAATGTGGTAGTCCAATCCCGGGTTTGGATTTTGCATCGTTAATGGGAGGTTATTTATCCTTGTATTTCTATGAGAATTATACTACTTTATATGTGGATCATATGGATGTGATTTCATTGGTATTTCTACTACTATTATGTTGGTTATGTATGTGTTTTATGATAGTGTCTATGTATGAATCTCATCATTTTTTTACTTGTAAATGAATGGACAATGTATCTATCACCTAGTAGATGATAATAGAGAAAATGATACGAGGGAAAAATGGTTATTACTGATTCTTAGATAAGTATGATATTCCTATGCTTAAATCTCTTATTTACACCTGTAGATTACATATTTTTGATGTGTTTGTGATCTAAAATGATCATATACTAAAAAATGATGTCGAATTGATTAACCATTAGTGAGTTGAATGTTAACTGAAAGCACGGAAATCGAGGTAAACTGCTTGAATAGGACACTTTATGACAACTAATAAACCATAAGTAGGATGCAAAAAAGAAGTGAAAACAATGAAAACATAGTTATACCAGATAGCAAGATTGATTACGGAGTTCGTCCCTAATGGACTATGTCTCTGGGTCTGCTTTCAAGATGGGCGACCGTTTTATTAGGAATGAGAAGAAAGGAGTTGATTACATAGTGATTTAGATAGAATGAACTTGCACATAGGCAATTCTAACCTCTGTCATCAGACAACTCTCTGAACCAGCGTTCCAATGCCGCTTACAGTTTCCAAATCCAACTTTGGATGCTCCTGAAACACTGAAAACAAAATCACCTCTATCCCTCCAGAACATGAATACAAAAGTTGAGAACCACACTCCTCTTAATTAAGAAAAATTGCCTTTTATAGGCTTGAAGATGCATGGAAACCTCCTTGACTACATTTGAGGGTGAATTTGCTAACTTTAGGGTTTGTTTGGTCTTGGTCTAGTAGCATAGGGACACCTAGGCATAAGGTTTCAAGGTCATTTTATTAATTTAAAAATAAAAATAACAGTAAAACCTAAATCTAGACTTTATGTTAAACAAACTTGCTAACAATCAATAAAACACTCGATGGCTTAACTGTTGGCATGTGAATTCCACTAGCTAACTGCACGCTACTAATTCGTGGTCACCCTCCAGTGATTCCGGCTAGTGGTGCGGTGACATGCCATGTGACAGCACATCTCCCCGGTGGTTTCGGCGACAGCACGGTAACTGCGTTTTAGAACTCTGCAGTTAACCATAACCTTTTCCACTACTCACATGTAACTGTAATGGTTTCCAAATCCATGCGGTTTAAGGCCTGCGGCTTTGCTAATCTCCGAACACCGTGACATATCCCAGACTGCTTGACCGTTCACATGGTTGCAATTCTGACGCGGTTAAGAAGATGTGGTTAGGGCTGTCATATATATACTTGTAATGTTTTTATAATTGGCCGAGAGGTATGCATTAGGGTTGTAATGTGTTTAATACATAATTTTAGCATAAGATTAGGGTAGGGTTTGGTGTTTAGCATAAGATTATGCTTGTGTTTGGTGTTTAGCATAGAATTATGCTAGGGTTTGGTGTTTAGCATAGGATTATGTTTTTAGATGTAGGATTTAGGGTTTAGGTCTAGAGGTTTTTTAAAAATCCTTTTAAAAACTTTTGTCACAATGTGAAGTAAAACCACCTTCTTAGCATCGAAATGACGATATTAATCCTTTATTATGACGACAACCCATGCACATCATCGACTCGAACTATCTTTGCAATGACAATCTGGATGATGAACCTATGCCATGGACGACACTCATATCAAACCCAAATCCTGGTTGTTGAACGATAAAACACATGTCATCGACCAATCTTGGCGGAACTGTCGATGAACATAAGTCGACAACTAGGTACAACACCACATCAACTAAATGCTATGAAATACTATGAACATTACTTGAGCAACCCGATCCACAACCAACACTGTCGATGTGTCGAATTTGAACTGAATCGGTGACGATACTGAATGAAACTTGAACACCTGTACAATTTGAATCAACAGATCGTCTTGGATCATTCCTCTGCACTTGAAAGATTTTGGACTACAAATGTTGGACTAAACAATTACTCAATGAGGGTAGAACTCCCTCTCTTTCCACCTTGACCTGACGATGTACCAATACATTCGATTAATCACCTACAGGTGATGCTCCTAATGATGCTGGCCATGGCACATTTCGATTCGGTGACCTGTTTCTTCCATCTGCAGTATAAACAACATGCATTGATGGGTAAACAACCTGTTATCAACATGGCAATTGAATTCTTTCCATAAAGAATCATGAGTTAGTGATTCAAAAACATCTTTGAAAACAATATTTCTAGAACTTTGTTCAACACATCTGATGGGTATTAACAATCTACTTTCTGGAATAACTGAAATATTCAAAGACTCCTTTGATTTTGACTACATATCAATTACTTGACTTGATTTAATTTCCTTTTTACTGATTATAAGTGAACTTGCTGCACAAAACTCATTCGGCTGTGACGTAAATACTGCTACAACTTAGTTTAACTTTGAAAGTATCTAAGTAATTTTTGATTTACTTGAATCACCATTTCTTCATCTATTAACTGATATTTCCATTGACTAACACTTTCACTTAATGCATTAGTTTTCAAATCATGATAAGGAAACTTTAGATCTACTTTCGAAAATTATTTGTCATGAAAACTTATAGACGTCCTCTCCACTTGAAAATATGCTTCATTACTTTTTAAAGCATGAAATGATGATGCAATACCCAAGAAATGTAACGCTAACTTCCCAGATACTGACCTGCACCCCTAAAACTGAAAATAAACATACCATCTGAAACAAGTCTCTGATTAGACTCACATCTACCATTCCCTGCAATACACTGCTGATGATGATAGTTTCTAGAATTCAGTTGAATGAATGAGTTGAGAGTCATTTTGTCTTAAGAAGATATTCATAGGACATTAAATGTATCTCATGTTGCTTATCCTGTTTATGAATAAGATTTATTGGAAAAGAATTAACCACCTTGACCAATTGATCTATAAATTGAATCTCGCATTCCGAACAATCATCTTTATGTTGTTCCTTAATAAACATGAGTACATATTTACTTGAACTTATTAACTGCTTAACTTGATTTGTAACAATTAAATCCAGGTTTGATTTGACTTTATGTGCCCTAACAATAAATTCAACACGTTCTTTCTTTAGGTGATATTTATTTTCTCTTCTGTAAAGCAGTACATCTCTATCATAAAGATAATGACTTCCTAAGACAACTCCACATATGTCTACTGGGACCACATCTAATTCCACCTCATCAATGTACTTAGATGCAATTGCAAATTGTAACTGACACTGCTTTGTGACATTTATCTGAGTTGATTTATTAATCCAACCTAATGTGTATGGTCTTGGATGATTCTGTGTCTCCAATCCCAATTGATTAAGAATATGTTTAGATATTAAATTTTCTTGTGATCCATTCAAACATTGTGCCAATCTTTTTATGCTTAGAAGTGATCCTTATGTGGAACATTTCAACTCTTTTATCCTCATGTGAAGGGTTTATGTTTGAAGAAGATACATTAGTTTTCGAACTTGAACCAGTATCAAAAGTTTTTCCTGTCATAACCATGGTGGTTATCCTCCTTTCATCACCTGAATCTGAACACAGATCCTACTGGACTGCTGTAATGGCCTTCTTTTATCCTTCCCCTTAAGGAACTTTTTGGGCTTAAGTTTTGGATGAAGTTTCATGCACTTCAATTCATCATGACCGATTCTCTGACAATGAGAATAGGTAGGTCTTTCCTTCTAAACGATCATTGATTTCTTTCTCTTCGAAATGTTCTTCCCCTTATTGTCACTGGAACCTTTGGTTTCCAACTCTTTGGATGACTAAGATGAAAACTTGAATGGTCTACCACTTGATTCAATATGTAGGGCCTGAACACACACCTCATCAAAATCATGAGGATTAAACATCAATAAAGTATGTTGCAAATATGAATGTAAACTGTCGATGTATTTTAACAAAGTTTCACATGTATCCAATGAAATACCAAGAGCCAATTCTTTCTTTCTAAACTCCTGATTAAACTCCTAAACACTTTGCGCTTTACCTTGCCTCAGATGCTCCCAATCAATAACAACTTGCTACATGTATCCTAAAGGATAGAATTGTTTCCTAAGAGCTTTCAAAAACTTAGACCATGAAGAGATGACTTTTCCTTTACGCTTGACATCTAGCTAAGTTTTACTTTCCCACCAGAGTAAAGTTGTTCCTCCCATTCTAAGTGTAGCTAACTGAATTTTAGTTTTGTCTCTAGGAATCTTCTGAATACGACAATGTACTTCTAACTGCTTTATCTAGCTATCTAGTTTTTCAGGATTCATTTCACCATCATAAATAGGGAACTCAAATTTAACATCAAGTTTCAAAAGAGATGATTTATTAGGTTTCTTTTCTGTTTCAGATTCTGCACTGGAATAAGAAGAAGAAGAAGAAGAAGAAGAAGAGGATGATGGAGATGATGGAGGTGAAGGGGGTTTATCAGTCTTCCCTTTACTTTTGTCCTTCTTCGATGCCTTTGAAAAAGAAGCATATCTTGCCTTCTTGTCTTCGTACAATTCTCCCAACATCTACTGCATAGTTAAGAATGCCTACCGAAAATGTTCCTCGCTCATGTTTGTTTCAGTGTCTTCACCTACATCGGGTCCTGACATGGTCGATTTCTGAATGACTCGTCGCTTTCCAATCTCTGGATTGATCTGCTCAAGGATTCCTTCTCCTCGTTGCGACTTAGACCTGGTTAACATTCAATGGCACATTATACAAATGCAACCTACTCTGGTACCAAATTATATGATTTGAAATGATCATATACTAAAAAATGATGTAGACTTGATTAACCATTAGTGAGTTGAATGTTAACTGAAAGCACGGAAATCGAGGTAAACTGCTTGAACATAACACTTTACGACAGCTAATAAACCATAAGTAGGATGCAAAATAGAAGTGAAAACAGTGAAAACATAGTTATACCAAACAACAAGATTGATTACGGAGTTCATCCCTAATGGACTACGTCTCTGGGTCCGCTTTCAAGATGGGTGACTATTTTATTAGGAATGAGAAGAAAGGATTCGATTACATAGTGATTTACATAGACTGAAATTGCACATAGGAAATTCTAACCTCTTTCATCAGATATCTCTCTAAACTAGCTTTCCAATGCCGCTTACGGTTTCCAAATCTGACCCCGGATGCTCCCGAAACACTGAAAACGAAATCGCTTCTATCCCTCCAAAACCTGCATACAAAAGTTGAAAACGACACTCCTCTTAATTGAGCAAAACTGCCTTTTATAGGTTTGTAGATGCATGGAAACCTCCCTGACTGCATTTGAGGGTGAATTTTCTAACTTTAGGGTTTGTTTGGTCTCGGTCTAGTACCATAGGGACACCTAGGCATAAGGTTTCAAGGTCATTTAATTAATTTTACAATAAAATTAACATTAAAACCCAAATCTAGAATTTATGTTAAACAATCTCGTTAATAGTCAATAAAACGCGCGATGGCTTAATCGTTGGTAGGTGAATGCTGCTGGCTAACTATAGGCTGCAAACTCGCGATCACCCTCTGGCAGTTCTAGCTAGCGGCGTAGTGACGTGCCGTGTGATAGCACATCTCCTCGGTGGTTTCGGCAATAGCGTGGTAACTGCATTTTAAAACTCTGCGGCTAACCATAACCTTTTTCCCTACTCACATGTAATTGTAATGGTTTCCAAATCTGCGTGGTTTAAGGCCCGTGGCTTCGCTAACCTCTGAACACCGTGACATATCCCTCACTGCTCGACCGCTCACATGACTGCAGTTCCAACGCAGCTAAGAAGTTGTGGTTAGGGCTGTCATATATATAATTGTAATGTTTTTACAATTTGCAAAGGCCGAGAGGTATGTATTAGGGTTGTAATGTGTTTAATAGATAGTTTTATCATAGGATTAGCCTAGGGTTTGGTGTTTAGCATAGGAATATGTTTTTAGATGTAGGATTTAGGGTTTAGGTCTAGAATTTAAAAAAAAACCCTTTTACAAACTTTCGTCACAATGTGACGTAAAACCACCTGCTTATCGTCGACATGACAATATTAATCCTTTTCTATGACGACAACCCACACACATCATTGACTCCAGCTGTCTTTGCAACGACAATCTCGATGATGAACATATCCACAAACGACACTCATATCGAACCCAAATCCTACTTGTCGAATGACAAAACACATGTTGTCGACCAATCCTAGCGGAACTGTCGATGAACATAAGTTGACAACCAGGTACAACACCACATCAATTGAATGCCATGAAATACTACAAACATTACCTGAACAACCTGATCCACAACCAACACTGTCGATCTGTCAAAGTTGAACTGAAGCGACGATGATACCGAACAACACTTGAACACCTGTATAATTTGAATCAATAGATCATCCTGGATCAGTTTGATGAAATTCCTATCATGGCTAGTAGTGTTCTAGTTAAGGGATTGTTCAACTATTTTCTTTTGCATCATTGTTTCCTTGTTATTTTACTGTTATGAAGATGTCATTCAATTATGAGAAGTGACCTGGTCTCTAGGCTTGAAAAAGTTGTTTAAATCTTCGAGACACTAGCAATGAAGCAGACAAAATAGTCCTTGGACATTGGCATGACTATAGCATGAAAGAATCTAGAGCCTCGTAGATGATGGTAGGCCTATATCATGGGAGAATCTAGAGGTCAAGTGATAAAAAAAATTAGTGCAACCCAGGGGTAAGCTGTCTGAAGTGTTGGGATGACTCTGAGGGGTCTTGTAGATAATGTGTAAGGTATGTATGTTGTGTATATGTTGATTCCATTTCCCTAAGGTTACCTAGGAGGTTGAATTTGATCATGGTATCCTCTCGTCACATGTTTACCCCAGTTGGTCGTTACATGGGTAGATGTGGGAGGAGGGTGTTAAAGAGTGGTATCAGAGCATGTTTCACCCCTTAGAATGGATGGCTTGTGTGTGTTTGTTTCATGTGTGTCCCTTATTCTTGCATTCCATGTGTCTTTTGTATTGTATGGTGTTGATCATGGTTGTGTAATGTCACCATGTGGAAGTTGAGGTTGTTGTCGTGGGATGCATCGTCATGAGAGTATGACTCATTACATGTTGTTGTATGTCACTTACATGTATCATTTTGTATGCTTGGTTATATTCTTATATGTTTGACTATATGTGTTCATGCATGTGTGTAGTTGATTATGCATTGCTTATGCATGTTGATGTTTGCATGTGGCCATGTGTACAATGGCGTAATGGTTGTTGTCATGCATGAAGTCATGGTATGTGTAATTGATATGCTCATGCATTAATGATTGGACTCTATCTAGAAGGATTCTTATGTGTTGATGCACTAATTTGCATATATCCATATGTCGTTATGATTATGTTATACATTTATCACACTGATTTGATGATCTTGTAGATGAGAAATCCTCCCTCAGCTATGCTAAGGTACGTTGATTTATTGTGATTTGGTTTAGCTGACATAGTATGCCTTGCAGGAAAGAAGATCAAATGGCCAGTAAGATGGTAGACTTAAAAGACTCTCCCTATGAATCATATGAGCAGTGTGGTGTTGGGAACTGTTATGATTTGGTAGACACATTGAGAAGTTTGAAGGAAGAAATAAGGAGTTGTAAGGTAGAAAATGACAAAACCATATAGGCACAAAAGAAACAAGTAGAGGTAAATGTTATACTTCTTTACAGTCTGTCAGGATTGCAGCGACAAGGGCCACTTCAGATCAGCCATGGACAAGAGGAAAAAACGAATGGGGCATATGGAAGTAGGTCTCATGGTGGTCACATTTCAGATAGAGATGATACTATTAGAGATGGAAGGTTGTTGTATACTCAGATAGGAGAGGTGATGGATACAGGTACTATTCTAGTTCTGGTTCTGATAAACATCATGATCGTCATCATTATCATCCTTACAGGAGGAGTGCTAGGGGTACTTTCCAGAATATTTTAAGAAAGGGAAGACACCTACTTTTGATGGAGATGTTAAGAAGTTAAGAGACGCAAAGGCTTGGATACTTGGGATGAACAAAGTATTTGAGTTTCATAATTACACAAATAACATGAAGGCCAGAGGAGTGATCTTTAGCTTGAAAGGTAAATCATACGTTTGGTGGGAAGATGTGAAAAGGGTTAGAGACATCAAGAGAGATGAATTGAGTTGGCACAAGTTCAAGAGGGTTTTCAGGAATAAATAATTATTAGAAAGGTGCTACGATAGTAAGGCCAAAAATTTTTATGAGCTAAAGATGGGATCAATGACAGATGAAGAGTACACGACTAAGTTTCTAGAGCTATTGAGGTATGTAGCATATCTTACAGATGAGAAGGCTAAAGTTTAGTAAATTGCCAGTGGATTTTCATTATCATTTAGAGATCGGATTGAGTATGATGAGCATCAATCACTTGAGGAAGTTATTTGGATATTGAAACATTTCTATGAACAGTCAAAGCATAAGAATGAATCTCAGAAAGGATGGAAAGGGAAAGAAAAAGGTAAAGGTGAATGGCAGCCGAAAAGAACAAGGCCTTAGAATGCATATGAGAAAGAAAATGTCGCACCACAAAAGAGGTTCAATGCAGCTAAATAGGGACATGGATTGCAACAACAACATAAGCTTGAGGGTATTGACTAGTTGGAGTGTTGGACATGTGGTAAGGAGTACCTTATGAGAGTTTATCCAGAGAATCAACGTGGTAGGCCTTAGATATATAGTGTGCAGGAGGCACACATTGCTAGGGATGTTAGTTAAAGCGTTCTTCATATTTATGTAGCATTGGATAACAAATAGGAACACCATCAAGAATATATCATTGAGATGGATGGTAAGCTTCATGATCAAGTTATTTCTATTTTGATTGACCCTGGATCTAATTATAGCTATGTTAGTCTTGACTTGGTGGATAAGTTTGGTTTGAGTAAGGAATTGCATGCAGAATCTTCGTTAGTGTAGTTAGCTATAGGTACAAAGAAGTGAGTCCACAATTGGGGAAGAGCTTGTGCGTTTGATTTGAATGGTATGCCTACCACTGCACATTTTAACATATTACCATTGAGATCATAGAGTATTTTATTGGGCATGGATTGGTTGTATCTTCATAGAACCAAGGTGGACTGTTATGAAAAATTCTATGAGTGTGTCAATGACAATGGGGAACCAAGAGTCTTGTAGGAAAAGAAGAAAGCCACATAGGTTAGGATGTGACATCTATGTAGGAAAAACCTAGTCACAAAAAAGGGTGGATTTTATTTGTAGTGCACATTTCTAGTAAAAAATGTTAGGAAGCTGAGGATGCAGATGTTTTGAGCAGGTAGCAAGTTCTACAGCAGTTCCAGGATGTATTTCTTGAGGACATTACAGAGTTTCCACCTCATAGGGAAGTATAATTTTCTATTGAGTTATTGTCATGGTCAACTCCAACATCAAAAGCACCTGACAGGATGAGCACACCTGTGTTGGTTGAGTTGAAGATATAATTGAAGGAAATGTTGGACAAGGGATACAATACACCAAGTGTATCACCATGGGGCGCACTAGTATTTTTTTTTTGAAGAAGGATGGTACTCTTAGATTGTGCATTGAATAAATGCAGTTGAACAAAGTGACTATCAAGAATATGTATTTGTTGCTGAGGATTGATGACTTGTTCGATCAGTTGAAGGGAACAACACCCAGGCATGTATCAAACATGAGGACCTTTACAAGACAACTTTCCAAACTAGGTATGGGAATTATGAGTTTTTTGTAGTTCCATTCGGTTTGACTAATGCTCCGACTACATCTACGCGCTTGATGAATAGTGTGTTGCATCTATATTTGGATAAGTTTGTTATTGTGTTAATTGATGAGATATTGGTATATTATGAAAATGAGGAAGAGCATGCCTAGAATTTAGCAACAATGTTGATATTGTTGAGAGAGAATTAATAGTATACTAAGCTCAACAAATGTAGTTTCTTTCAAACTGAGGTACATTACTTGGCATGTGTTGTCTCCAAGTAAGGCATTGTAGTAGTTCCAGAAAAGATAAGGGCCATCATGGAGTGGGTAGCTTCGAGGAATATGGATGAGGTGAGATATTTCATGGGATTAATAGGATATTATAGGAGGTTCATCAGGAACTTCTCGAAAATTGCTTATCTTATCACATAATTATCGAGGAAAAGTAAGACGTTTTAATGGACAGAGTGTTAGGCTAGTTTTGAGTAGCTTAAGTAGTTGTTGACACATGCAATAGTGCTACAGATTGCAGATCTAGAAAAATAGTTTGTAGTGTGCATAGATGCTTGCAAGAGAGAACTTAGTGGAGTCCTTATGTGGGATGGACAGGTCATATTCTATGAGTCATGAAAACTAAATGTGCATGAGAAGAACTACCCAACACATGTTTTGGAGTTAGCAATGATCATGCATGCATTGAAGATGTGGAGGCACTATCTTCTTGGCAGGAGGTTTGTATTAATGAGCAATCACATTGGGTTGAGGTAATTATTTGACCAATCAAATCTGAACATTAGACAAGCTAGATGGTTGGCTACGATCAGTGAGTTTGACTTCGATATCAGGTACATCAAAGGAAAGGAGAATAGGGTGGCAGATGCTCTCAGTAGGTAGATAAAAATAAATCACTAAGCAGCTATGAGCTCTTATGGGACAGACTTACAAGATAGGATCTTGCATGATGGTCAGCATGATGTCTAGTATCTGGGTTTGTGCATAGGTTGCTGCAAATTATTAGCATAGGTACTGGTGATAGTACAGGTACAAGTACAGGTCGTAGTATAGGTATAGGTACATATGGTAGTAGAGGTACAGATACAGGTGTCAGTACAGGTATAGGTATAGGTATAGGTGTAGGTGCACAAGATGTGGACCATTGTCTTATGGAAAACAAATTGGTCAGATTCAGAGACAAGATATATGTGGCAGATAGAAGCGAG